>JAQOSZ010000033.1:0-13062 GCA_030347455.1 Kentomonas sorsogonicus | reverse complement strand
AGAGAGAGAGGGAGAAAGAGTGGCGGACGTGTGGGCGGGCCTCAGACCTGTTGAGTTTTGAATTTGGCTCGAGTGCGCTCAGCTGTGGAGTATCGCGCACAAGGTGTGTGTTTGTCATCTTCACCGCGTCCCACACGGGTGTCGTCGGGGTGCAGCACGGCTGCGGCGCACGCACGCGTGTCAGTGTGAGCTGAGTTGAGTTTGTGTCCTCACGAGGGTTTGTTTGTCAGTCTGACAGGAAACATTGGTATTTTCATCATGCGTGCGTGCGTGCGTGCATGCGTGTGTGCCGCGTGCCGCCTGGCCGGGCTGCCCCGCGGTGCCCCCTCCCGGCTTCGTTCCGTTCGCTTCGTTTCGCCGCCGCCTCCCTCCCCGCAGCCCGCGCGCGCGCGCACACGGCGCCTCAGCCCCGAAAGGTGATTATTAGTATGTATGTTCGTATCACGCAGCTCGTCAAAATCGACCTACATAGTGTGTGCATCATGTCGCCGGCGGCGCCGCGCGGGGGGCGGCGGTGGTAGGGAAGCAGGCAGGCGGCGGGGGGCAGCGAATCTCTGGGTGTTGATGCTCCCACGCGGCCACAAGGGCGAGGCGCGGCGGGTCTCAATTCACGCATTGCTCGGGAGGCGGGGAGAGTGAGAGGGAGAGGGTGGGGAGAGAGAGAGAGGGAGAAAGAGTGGCGGACGTGTGGGCGGGCCTCAGACCTGTTGAGTTTTGAATTTGGCTCGAGTGCGCTCAGCTGTGGAGTATCGCGCACAAGGTGTGTGTTTGTCATCTTCACCGCGTCCCACACGGGTGTCGTCGGGGTGCAGCACGGCTGCGGCGCACGCACGCGTGTCAGTGTGAGCTGAGTTGAGTTTGTGTCCTCACGAGGGTTTGTTTGTCAGTCTGACAGGAAACATTGGTATTTTCATCATGCGTGCGTGCGTGCGTGCATGCGTGTGTGCCGCGTGCCGCCTGGCCGGGCTGCCCCGCGGTGCCCCCTCCCGGCTTCGTTCCGTTCGCTTCGTTTCGCCGCCGCCCTCCCTCCCCGCAGCCGCGCGCCGCGCGCACACGGCGCCTCAGCCCCGAAAGGTGATTATTAGTATGTATGTTCGTATCACGCAGCTCGTCAAAATCGACCTACATAGTGTGTGCATCATGTCGCCGGCGGCGCCGCGCGGGGGGCGGCGGTGGTAGGGAAGCAGGCAGGCGGCGGGGGGCAGCGAATCTCTGGGTGTTGATGCTCCCACGCGGCCACAAGGGCGAGGCGCGGCGGGTCTCAATTCACGCATTGCTCGGGAGGCGGGGAGAGTGAGAGGGAGAGGGTGGGGAGAGAGAGAGAGGGAGAAAGAGTGGCGGACGTGTGGGCGGGCCTCAGACCTGTTGAGTTTTGAATTTGGCTCGAGTGCGCTCAGCTGTGGAGTATCGCGCACAAGGTGTGTGTTTGTCATCTTCACCGCGTCCCACACGGGTGTCGTCGGGGTGCAGCACGGCTGCGGCGCACGCACGCGTGTCAGTGTGAGCTGAGTTGAGTTTGTGTCCTCACGAGGGTTTGTTTGTCAGTCTGACAGGAAACATTGGTATTTTCATCATGCGTGCGTGCGTGCGTGCATGCGTGTGTGCCGCGTGCCGCCTGGCCGGGCTGCCCCGCGGTGCCCCCTCCCGGCTTCGTTCCGTTCGCTTCGTTTCGCCGCCGCCTCCCTCCCCGCAGCCCGCGCGCGCGCGCACACGGCGCCTCAGCCCCGAAAGGTGATTATTAGTATGTATGTTCGTATCACGCAGCTCGTCAAAATCGACCTACATAGTGTGTGCATCATGTCGCCGGCGGCGCCGCGCGGGGGCGGCCGGTGGTAGGGAAGCAGGCAGGCGGCGGTGGGGCAGCGAATCTCTGAGTGTTGATGCTCCCACGCGGCCACAAGGGCGAGGCGCGGCGGGTCTCAATTCACGCATTGCTCGGGAGGCGGGGAGAGTGAGAGGGAGAGGGTGGGGAGAGAGAGAGAGGGAGAAAGAGTGGCGGACGTGTGGGCGGGCCTCAGACCTGTTGAGTTTTGAATTTGGCTCGAGTGCGCTCAGCTGTGGAGTATCGCGCACAAGGTGTGTGTTTGTCATCTTCACCGCGTCCCACACGGGTGTCGTCGGGGTGCAGCGCGGCTGCGGCGCACGCACGCGTGTCAGTGTGAGCTGAGTTGAGTTTGTGTCCTCACGAGGGTTTGTTTGTCAGTCTGACAGGAAACATTGGTATTTTCATCATGCGTGCGTGCGTGCATGCGTGCGTGTGTGCGTGTGTGCCGCGCGCTGCCTGGCCGGGCTGCCCCGCGGTGCCCCCTCCCTCCCCGCAGCCCGCGCGCGCGCGCACACGGCGCCTCAGCCCCGAAAGGTGATTATTAGTATGTATGTTCGTATCACGCAGCTCGTCAAAATCGACCTACATAGTGTGTGCATCATGTCGCCGGCGGCGCCGCGCGGGGGGCGGCGGTGGTAGGGAAGCGGGCAGGCAGGCTGCGGGGGGCAGCGAATCTCTGAGTGTTGATGCTCCCACGCGGCCACAAGGGCGAGGCGCGGCGGGTCTCAATTCACGCATTGCTCGGGAGGCGGGGAGAGAGTGAGAGGGAGAGAGAGAGTGGCGGAGCGGCGGACGCGTGGGCGGGCCTCAGACCTGTTGAGTTTTGAATTTGGCTCGAGTGCGCTCAGCTGTGGAGTATCGCGCACAAGCTGTGTGTTTGTCATCTTCACCGCGTCCCACACGGGTGTCGTCGGGGTGCAGCGCGGCTGCGGCTGCGGCTGCGGCGCACGCACGCGTGTCAGTGTGAGCTGAGTTGAGTTTGTGTCCTCACGAGGGTTTGTTTGTCAGTCTGACAGGAAACATTGGTATTTTCATCATGCGTGCGTGCGTGCATGCGTGCGTGTGTGCCGCGCGCTGCCTGGCCGGGCTGCCCCGCGGTGCCCCCTCCCGGCTTCGTTCCGTTCGCTTCGTTTCGCCGCCGCCTCCCTCCCCGCAGCCCGCGCGCGCGCGCACACGGCGCCTCAGCCCCGAAAGGTGATTATTAGTATGTATGTTCGTATCACGCAGCTCGTCAAAATCGACCTACATAGTGTGTGCATCGTGTCGCCGGCGGCGCCGCGCGGGGGGCAGCGGTGGCAGGGAAGCAGGCAGGCGGCGGGGGCAGCGAATCTCTGAGTGTTGATGCTCCCACGCGGCCACAAGGGCGAGGCGCGGCGGGTCTCAATTCACGCATTGCTCGGGAGGCGGGGAGAGAGTGAGAGGGAGAGAGAGAGTGGCGGAGCGGCGGACGCGTGGGCGGGCCTCAGACCTGTTGAGTTTTGAATTTGGCTCGAGTGCGCTCAGCTGTGGAGTATCGCGCACAAGCTGTGTGTTTGTCATCTTCACCGCGTCCCACACGGGTGTCGTCGGGGTGCAGCGCGGCTGCGGCTGCGGCTGCGGCGCACGCACGCGTGTCAGTGTGAGCTGAGTTGAGTTTGTGTCCTCACGAGGGTTTGTTTGTCAGTCTGACAGGAAACATTGGTATTTTCATCATGCGTGCGTGCGTGCATGCGTGCGTGTGTGCGTGTGTGGCCGCGCGCTGCCTGGCCGGGCTGCCCCGCGGTGCCCCCTCCCTCCCCGCAGCCCGCGCGCGCGCGCACACGGCGCCTCAGCCCGAAAGGTGATTATTAGTATGTATGTTCGTATCACGCAGCTCGTCAAAATCGACCTACATAGTGTGTGCATCATGTCGCCGGCGGCGCCGCGCGGGGGGCAGCGGTGGCAGGGAAGCAGGCAGGCGGCGGGGGCAGCGAATCTCTGAGTGTTGATGCTCCCACGCGGCCACAAGGGCGAGGCGCGGCGGGTCTCAATTCACGCATTGCTCGGGAGGCGGGGAGAGAGTGAGAGGGAGAGAGAGAGTGGCGGAGCGGCGGACGCGTGGGCGGGCCTCAGACCTGTTGAGTTTTGAATTTGGCTCGAGTGCGCTCAGCTGTGGAGTATCGCGCACAAGCTGTGTGTTTGTCATCTTCACCGCGTCCCACACGGGTGTCGTCGGGGTGCAGCGCGGCTGCGGCTGCGGCTGCGGCGCACGCACGCGTGTCAGTGTGAGCTGAGTTGAGTTTGTGTCCTCACGAGGGTTTGTTTGTCAGTCTGACAGGAAACATTGGTATTTTCATCATGCGTGCGTGCGTGCATGCGTGCGTGTGTGCGTGTGTGCCGCGCGCTGCCTGGCCGGGCTGCCCCGCGGTGCCCCCTCCCTCCCCGCAGCCCGCGCGCGCGCGCACACGGCGCCTCAGCCCCGAAAGGTGATTATTAGTATGTATGTTCGTATCACGCAGCTCGTCAAAATCGACCTACATAGTGTGTGCATCATGTCGCCGGCGGCGCCGCGCGGGGGGCAGCGGTGGCAGGGAAGCAGGCAGGCGGCGGGGGCAGCGAATCTCTGAGTGTTGATGCTCCCACGCGGCCACAAGGGCGAGGCGCGGCGGGTCTCAATTCACGCATTGCTCGGGAGGCGGGGAGAGAGAGAGGGAGAGAGGGTGGGGAGAGAGAGAGAGGGAGAAAGAGCGGCGGACGCGTGGGCGGGCCTCAGACCTGTTGAGTTTTGAATTTGGCTCGAGTGCGCTCAGCTGTGGAGTATCGCGCACAAGCTGTGTGTTTGTCATCTTCACCGCGTCCCACACGGGTGTCGTCGGGGTGCAGCGCGGCTGCGGCTGCGGCTGCGGCGCACGCACGCGTGTCAGTGTGAGCTGAGTTGAGTTTGTGTCCTCACGAGGGTTTGTTTGTCAGTCTGACAGGAAACATTGGTATTTTCATCATGCGTGCGTGCGTGCATGCGTGCGTGTGTGCGTGTGTGCCGCGTGCCGCCTGGCCGGGCTGCCCCGCGGGGCCCCTCCCGGCTTCGTTCCGTTCGCTTCGTCGCCGCCCCCCTCCCCGCAGCCCGCGCGCGCGCGCACACGGCGCCTCAGCCCCGAAAGGTGATTATTAGTATGTATGTTCGTATCACGCAGCTCGTCAAAATCGACCTACATAGTGTGTGCATCATGTCGCCGGCGGCGCCGCGCGGGGGGCGGCGGTGGTAGGGAAGCGGGCAGGCAGGCGGCGGGGGGCAGCGAATCTCTGAGTGTTGATGCTCCCACGCGGCCACAAGGGCGAGGCGCGGCGGGTCTCAATTCACGCATTGCTCGGGAGGCGGGGAGAGAGTGAGAGGGAGAGGGTGGGGAGAGAGAGAGAGGGAGAAAGAGCGGCGGACGCGTGGGCGGGCCTCAGACCTGTTGAGTTTTGAATTTGGCTCGAGTGCGCTCAGCTGTGGAGTATCGCGCACAAGCTGTGTGTTTGTCATCTTCACCGCGTCCCACACGGGTGTCGTCGGGGTGCAGCGCGGCTGCGGCTGCGGCTGCGGCGCACGCACGCGTGTCAGTGTGAGCTGAGTTGAGTTTGTGTCCTCACGAGGGTTTGTTTGTCAGTCTGACAGGAAACATTGGTATTTTCATCATGCGTGCGTGCGTGCATGCGTGCGTGTGTGCGTGTGTGCCGCGTGCCGCCTGGCCGGGCTGCCCCGCGGGGCCCCTCCCGGCTTCGTTCCGTTCGCTTCGTCGCCGCCCCCCTCCCCGCAGCCCGCGCGCGCGCGCACACGGCGCCTCAGCCCCGAAAGGTGATTATTAGTATGTATGTTCGTATCACGCAGCTCGTCAAAATCGACCTACATAGTGTGTGCATCATGTCGCCGGCGGCGCCGCGCGGGGGGCAGCGGTGGCAGGGAAGCAGGCAGGCGGCGGGGGCAGCGAATCTCTGAGTGTTGATGCTCCCACGCGGCCACAAGGGCGAGGCGCGGCGGGTCTCAATTCACGCATTGCTCGGGAGGCGGGGAGAGAGTGAGAGGGAGAGGGTGGGGAGAGAGAGAGAGGGAGAAAGAGCGGCGGACGCGTGGGCGGGCCTCAGACCTGTTGAGTTTTGAATTTGGCTCGAGTGCGCTCAGCTGTGGAGTATCGCGCACAAGGTGTGTGTTTGTCATCTTCACCGCGTCCCACACGGGTGTCGTCGGGGTGCAGCGCGGCTGCGGCGCACGCACGCGTGTCAGTGTGAGCTGAGTTGAGTTTGTGTCCTCACGAGGGTTTGTTTGTCAGTCTGACAGGAAACATTGGTATTTTCATCATGCGTGCGTGCGCCTCCGAAACCGAATGCGTATTGTTTTTTTCTTGATAATGAACGAAGAGGTGGCAGATGGGAAAGGAAGAAGTGAAAGCGTCGTAGTGAGGCGTGGAATCGGCGGTGGCGGTGGTGGGTCAGGTGCGGGACAAAGTGGTATTGAGAGGAGCGGGGAAGGGTTGCGCTAGGGAAGACACGCTAAGACTGAGACTACGGCATTTGCTCTCTGAGAGATGTTCTTCCCGCCGGTGATTTGGATCCTATATCCGGCGAGTCTCAATGCTCTCTTGTTTGCTGTTTTGGTGGAATGCTATATGCGACACGTAGTAGTGCTCTATCTCTTTTAGCTGTCGCAGCGCTATAAGGCGAAGTATCGTTTTTTTTTTTTTTTTTGTTTTGGGCGAAGGTGGCGGCGTGTGTAAGGCGACGGCAGCTGGCTGGCTGCTACTTTATTGGCATTACTCGTTCGCAAAAATGAGTTAATCTGGCACATCACCCGACCAGGAGAAAACTAGGGACGCATTTCCCCCGGCTTGAAAATGAGTGCTGGTGACTGTCGAGAGAGGGAGGGAGAGAGAGGAAAGTGTACCCGTTGTTTGAAAAGTGGAATCTTTCCCCCGGTGTAGACAGATGGATTTCGGAGACGCTATTGGCCACCCGCTATAACAAGGGATGGAGGCTGTTTGCGACGGGCTGCGCGTTATATATTTTCTCTCCCTCTCCCTCTCTGCATCCATCCCTTCCCTAACAAACTGAGGCAGAGGCACAGACAAACCTGACAGTGAAAGCGAGAGCGCAATCGATCTGGCACATCACCCGACCAGGAGAAAACTAGGGACGCATTTCCCCCGGCTTGAAAATGAGTGCTGGCGACTGTCGGGAGAGAGAGGGAGGGAGAGAGAGGAAAGGGTACCCGTTGTTTGGAAAGTGGAATCTTTCCCCCGGTGTAGACGGATGGATTTCGGAGACGCTATTGGCCACCCGCTATAACAAGGGATGGAGGCTGTTTGCGACGGGCTGAGAGGCACATACAATTCTGACAGTGAAAGCAAGAGCGCAATCGATCTGGCACATCACCCGACCAGGAGAAAACTAGGGACGCATTTCCCCCGGCTTGAAAATGAGTGCTGGCGACTGTCGGGACAAGGAGGGAGAGTGGGGAAAGTGTACCCGTTGTTTGAAAAGTGGAATCTTTCCCCCGGTGTAGACGGATGGATTTCGGAGACGCTATTGGCCACCCGCTATAACAAGGGATGGAGGCTGTTTATATATGTGCGACGGGCTGAGGAGTACGGAGGCAGAGATAGGGGCTACTTTAGTTCTCAGTATTCAGTTTTGTTTTTCGCTTCTTCTGTTGCTCTGAGCAAGTGCTTCTTTTACCTTGGCTTTCCTTTTTCTTTTGTCTGCAGTGTGAGCTACCAGAGCAGCAGCAGTAGAGCACTCAAAGCAAAGGGAAAGAAGGAGAATGGGACAAAGACGACAAATTTTGTTGTGTAAAGGAAGAAAAAAAAAAGAAAGGAACCCATAATTAAGACCTAGACGAGAGAGAGAGAGAGAGAGAGAGAGCAAGGGCGGCAGCTGTGTGTGATAGCATTTCGAATATAGATATACATATCCATTTTACAACAAAAAGCTCGGAATAGTGGCACAAAGAAAGAGAGGAGTAAACGACACAGCAAGTGGAGGAAAGCAAACAAACACAAACAAACAGCGACAAAGTCATTCTGAATCGTTAAAACAAAGTGGATGACACTAAAACAGACACATGTCCATTTCTTTCCTTTCTTTTTAGCCATTCGCAGAAAAAAAAAGAGAGTGCAAAGCTATAGATGAAAAACAACATGATCACAAATAAGTGTAGAGAGGAAATAGAGGATGATGAGAAATAAGGAAAAGAAAACTAACGAATTCATAGAGATTTGAAAAAAGAAACACAAAGTGCTGGGATTACACAACAAAGGGAATTAAAAAGAAAAAATAATATAAAGCGGTGACGTAACAATAGCAAAATCTTTTCTTTTCTGTTTTTCATTGGGAGAAAAGAGCCGACAGTAAAATCAAAAAAAAAAAAAAAAAAGAAGAAAGTGTCGATATACAACAGATGCGCCATGTCAAAATTGAGGGTGACATTTGGAGAGAGATAGATAATGAGATTTTAAAGAGAAAGTAGGGGGAAAGCAGCAAAAGAGAATGAAGAGCTAAAATAAGAAATAAAAAAATAAAGAAAAATCGATAAATAACGTTAATAAGTAAGTGAAAAAAAGAGAATACTATTGAATGATTCTTTCATTTAGTTTCCTTCCTTCCGATTTGGATGCTCTGAGTTCAAAAATCCCCTCTGTCGGAAGATTTTAAAATGTAATTTTATTTCCTTTCTTGTTCTTCTTGCATATCTTCGTTTCATCAGCTTCTCTACTGATACCGAAGCTTTCGTTCTCACTTAACGAAAAAAGAAAGAAAAAAAATAAAAAGATGTGGAGAGAAAAACAAAAAGGCATGAAAAGAGACATCTCTCTTTTCCTCGTTTATTTATTTTTTCTTTTCCTTTCAGATACACACACACAAAAAATAAAATAAATAAATAATAATTAAAAAAAATATAACAAAGAAAAAAATAATTCGCGTTTACTTTTTCTGGTGCCGCGTGCAAAAGTTGGCGATGCGGCCCATGGCCTCCTCCAGAATCGGCAGCGGCCGCGTGATGGCGAGACGGAAAAACCCCGGCATCGCCATGGCCGAGCACGGCACCACCTGCACGTTCTCTTCATCCTCCAGGGCACGGTAGAACTCCATATCATCGGCAAAGAGTCCTGCCTCAAACTGATCAAAATGGATGCGCACCATCACGTACATGGCCCCGCGCGGCGCGGCACTGCTGAGCCCCGGGCACCGCTCGCGAATCACGTCGGCGCAGAAGCGCGCGTTGTGCTCGATCATCGCGTTGTTGCGGGCAAAGTATTCGGGGCTCGTGGCCTCCAGTAAGCGCGGCAGCGTGCGTTTGGCGAAGGTGTTGGGCCCGAGGGAGAGCATCTGCATGCGGCGCACGCTGTCGAGGATGCACTTGGCGTGCCCGGTAGGGTCGACAAGCATCATCCACCCGAGGCGCCAGCCGGGGCCATGAAATTCTTCGCGGCGCCCCCCGTGATTGATGCGCGGGCACGTCACACGGAATGTCGGCGACCGACGTGAAGGTCTCGCCGCTGAAGACCATTCCCGCGTAGATCTCGTCCGACACGATGGGCACGCGCAGCTCGCTCGCCAGGTCGCAGATGGCCTGCACGTGCTCGCGGCGCCAGTTGCCTCCGCTGGGGTTCGACGGGTTGTTGATGAGGATCGCGCGGGTCCCTGTCGTCGACCGCGGCGCGCATCGCGGCCAGAGTCGCACTCCCAGTCCTTGTCCGGCAGCCAGCGGGTAGTGCCGGCCCTCGAAGCCGTGCAGCTCGCAGGTGAACTCGTAGCAGCCGAAGCACGGGCTCGGGATGAGGATGTTATCGCCGGGGTCGCACAGCGCCAGCATCGCCAGCAGGTTCGCCTCGCTGCCGCCGTTTAGCACCACCGCGCCCGTCACTGCCGCCGCGCCGGCACCGGATGTGTTAGGGCCCCCCCCCGGCATGCCCCTCTCCATGTCCGCGCGCGCCCGCGGGTCGGCGACAAAGAGGCGTATCCAGTAATCCAGAATGGCCTTCTCCACCGCCGGCGGGGTCGCGAGCTCGTAGCTGAACATGGTGGGGTGCGTCACGGCGTCGGCCAGCGCGGCCGCCGCCTCCGCCGACGTGACGAAGTTTCCGTCGAGGCACGGGTCGCCGATGGAAAGTTTCAGCGAGGGCTTGGAGGGGTCGGCGCAGCGCGAGGGGCGCGCGTAGACGGCGGCCATCGCGTTGTGGCAGCGCTTCGCCATCTCCGAGGGCTCAATGGTGGCGACGGACGTCATTTTTGATTTATTTCTTTCCTTTTTCCTTTTTTTTTTGTGTCTGTGTTTTCTTCAAAAAAAGTGCAGCTTGAAACGGGAAATATTGCTTTCTTATTCTTGTGCTTGTTCTTTTTGTTTTTCTTCTTTAAGGATAGAATAAAAAGAAAAAGAAAGTGGAGACAAAAAAAATATTGTGCGTGTGTGTGCGTATGTGAGAAGAGTGACGTGAGCTGGAGAGATTCGATAATCGGTATTTCTTTTTCTTAAACCTAAGGAAAACAAAAAGCACCAGATGCAGGAGGGAAGGAATAAATAATTGTGGGGTGGTTAACAACACTGCTGTTGATGCGTTTTTCTCTTTCCTCACCGTTCGTCTTACAAAAAAAAAAAAAAAAAAAAAATCTGTCAACGGCTCTGGTGCAAGTAACACTCAACATATCGTCCTGCAAAACATGAAACCGTCAAACTTCGTGACTGTTTGCTGCTACTGCGTCATGCGGCACAGCCGTGTACCCGTGCCTTTTCCTTTTCCTTTCCCTTTTTTTTTTTTCGTTGATGTCATTCAACTCTACCCTTTTCGCAAGTGAGAACACGTCGGGACGTACTTCCGTCCCTCTATCTATCCATCTTGCTGCGGCCTGCAGACATGGAGGGTGAGGGGGGGGGGGGGGGGAGGGGTGAAGCACAAAACTAGCGCCAGAGGGGTTTTGTTTCCGTCATTCAATCGCGGCATACACCATACATAGAACTACACTCGGCAGTTTTGACACTGCAGCAAACAGCCCTGTTGACAGACGTTAATAGCACCAAACACGTCGGTGTTTGCTCTTCTTCGTATTAATACTATTTAGAGATTGGATTATTCGACGCCGTGCGTTGTTGGGTCAGCGGATGGCGGGGCATTTACCGTTCCAAGAAGGGAGGTGGCTGGCTTTCCATCACGGCACGCTCCATCTATTGCATGCAGCATGCCGTGACTCCAGAAGCCAAAACGACGTGAAGAGAGAGAAAGAGGGAGAGAGGACAAATTAGAAAAAAAAAAGGAAGACGATGGAAAGTAAAAAAAAAAAAAAAACAAAACAAATGGATATCGCGGAGGCGACGTGGATAAACGGCGCCGGTCCCTTTCAGCCGTGCACCTCTACAACGACCCCACTACCGATAGCGCCGCTGTGTGTGTGTGTGTGTGTGTGTGTGTGTGTGTGTGTGTGTGTGTTTCGGGACGAAAAAAAAAAAGAGAGAGAGAGAGAGATGGCAACGCTGCGGCCGGGCTGCTTCTCTAGAGCTTCTGCTATTTCCTGCCCCCACTGCGGCGTCCCTGCGCTCCAGTAGCTTTTCGGTCCTCTTCTCCAGTTCTAGTACGGCGCATGACAGGACTAGAGATCTCGGAACCGCCTTTTTGGCCAGCTCACCCTCGACATCCTCGGCGCCGCTCTCCCGCCGACTTCCGAGTCGCTTGCACTGCCCGAGAAACAGGCAGTCGCCGGCAGCAACAAAAAAAAAAGTCGGCGTGGTAGGACGCTCAATGAAAACGAAGGAAAATACAGTAATAGAAGGAAAAGATACAGCACAGAAAGTGGGAAAGTGGGAAAGGTGGGAGATCGAAAAAGAGAAAGAAAAAAGCACGACAGATTATTTTTAAAATGAAAACCTGTGACGACTAAACGCAGAAATTTTTGAAAGCATGCGAGAGAACATGAAAAATGGCGGGGAGTGCTGGGACCACCGTTTCCACCTCTCTCTCTCTCTCTCTCTCTCGCAACACAGGGATATATACGCCCTCACTGCTTTTCGCGCTTGTACGTCCGCGACACGCCCTGCGCGAGGCACACAAAAGGCACCGGGCCGTTCCTGCCGTGTCCGTGCGCCATCACCGCTCTTCCTTTGGCATCGTTGTCGACGGGCTCCGACACAAAAAACAGCGGAACGGCCAACGTGCATTTAAGATCCTTCATCAATTTTTTGGTAAAATTGTAGGACGACTTTGGCTTCTTTCCACGACCGCAGCGAAACCCCAACTTCGTCAACTCCTTCGTGACCTCAGCGTCCGTCCCGAAGCCGGTGTCGCACCGCTTGCACTGAGCCAAGAAGAGGATTTCGCCAGACACACAAATGAAGTCTGCGTACGACGCCCGCGGCGCGTTCACCATCGTGAAAGCGGTCTCACCCGCTGAGGCAGCGCGCATTCTTTCAATTTCAGAAACAGTCGTTACCACATGAACAGGATCAACGATGCCCACGGCTTGGAGCTTTTCGGCGTTGCGCTTGTGCTTTAGGATCGTTGTTGACAGATCATGTGGAGCGGCATCCTCCACTCGATTTCCTGTCGTGTGCATCTGCTCCCATACCGGGTCGAGCGCCCCAAGGAGTGTTCGCACCGAAACGTACTCTACGCGGTCTTCGCCGCGCAGCGCCTTGACCAAATCGTCAACAGCTTTTTTGTTCTTAGCGTCCCGACCAGCACGGATGCAGTCTTCTCGAGTGCTCTCATCTTGCGTAAACTTGTCCACCACCCGCGTCGCTTCGAGGAACAGATTGAACATGACGGCGCTGAGCTGCTCAAACGCGTCTGGGCCGCCGGTGAATGCGGACCTGGCCGCCCCGTAGCGGACGGCGGCCATGAGCAGCTGCGTTGCGGTAACCGACACCTTGACCTCCTCACTCATGGGTTTCTCATCTATTACATCGCATTCCTTTACGTCAACGGTGAAGATGCCAAGCTTCAGAGGGTTTGCTTCGCCCATCGCCGCGAAGAGCCGTTCAGCTTCGCCGCCGTCTCTGCTGCTCCATAGTAGGAGATGGCGCAGCCCCTCGGCAATGACGGCCTCAGCAGCACGCGGAGTGTGGAGCTTCAGACCATTTTTCCCGCGGTAATCTTTCATGGCATCCCGCAGAAGAAGATACAACTCCACACGCGACGCATCGATCAGTCTTCCGTTGGTGTCATTCACTTGAATCAGGAGGCCACCCTTGGTGCTTTCCTTTTTGTACTTCCGCATCTTCCTGGCCATGAACGCGCCCACGCGGCGGTTCTGCACTC
>JAQOSZ010000032.1:0-22597 GCA_030347455.1 Kentomonas sorsogonicus | reverse complement strand
GTCGTAAAAGTCAGAAGCAGTAGTGTGGTGTGCCCTCCCTCGATAGTTTGTGGTAAGGGCATATAGGAAGATGGATCACATGACATCAGCACACGGTATGCAAACTTAGCAAAGTGCAATGACCACAGAATTCATATCATCGATGACAGCACGCGGTGCGTGTGTGTGGTGCTGTGTCTGATTCTTCTAGTCCCACCAAGGAAAGAAAATGCGGCGTTCTACAAACAAATGACTAGCCTCCGACAATACCACTACACAGCGAGTCGCCATGCTGACATAACCTTCCCCAAAAGCATCCAATCACCGTCATCCAAACGCTGAAAAAAAGTTGCAGGACCACTGACTGTTGAAGGTTGCATTACATCTGCGACTTGTGTCCGACTTCATCTAATTAGTGATCCACTCTGGTCGTAGGGACGGTATATCATAGACGTATTGCCAGTTGGAAAACGATAATCAATACACTCAACTTTTTAGTACAAAACAAAGAGGGGTTCAACGGGGAGTGCGGCGTTTACTGTCTTGCTTTGCTGTTTTTTATTATTATTATTATTATTATTTAACGTTTTCAATGTGGCGACTTTCTCCCGCGTCAGCGCAGAATACAGTGTAGCTGCTTGCTCTCTCGTGCTGAGTGAGAAAGCAAACGGTCAGTCCACCGCAGCCCCCACGCCATCCAACAGCGCTCCATAGACTCGTTCCTCCTTGTCAGGAAATAAAGTACCACCTGTCAAGCCAGCGCGTAGAGATTGCGTAAGCCGCTGTGAGTAATAATGAAAGGCCGATGGCATACAGACAAGTGCGGGAAATACGCCGCACCTTCTCTTTCAATCTCTGTCATTGTTGAAGGTATCGCAATCACAACCACAGGCTGCGTCCAAAACTCGCAATGAATGTGCTAGCATATCTCTGACTTTGGTGAATTGAGAGGACTTTTCAGTATTGGCTTCATCTAAATAAAGCTGTGAAGGAATCGTCAATCAGTTTTAGGATAACAAGAGAAGTGATTAAGTGAAAGAGCGTAGTCGCTCACTATGCTTTGATACTTTGCTCCTAAATCATAGCAAGAATTGTTCGGAGATCTACTGAGCCGTCCCTTGGGATATTGTAAGCTGTCATGGTGAAATGAATGAAGTAGAAGAATAATAAGTGGACTAAAACCCAGCATCTCAGCAGATGAACACACAACTCGAGTCTATTCTTCCATTCCTTCGCACATGTGTGAGCAGCATGCTTCGTCATGTCAACGCATCTGAGCACCAAAGACATATTGTTCAGTGACGATCAGTGAGAGTTTTGCTACAGAGTGTCAATAGATAGACTATGAAAATGACGACACACCGTGCTCATCAATGTGAGTTTCATGTTAGCACTTGTGATGTTGGCAAATTGAAGAAAGTTTACTCTGCGTGAGCATGGATTTAATGCTGGGGGGTCGAGTCATCTCTTCTTTGTTGATACATAAACACTTGATTGTAGAAAGAGAAGGAATTGATTTCAGGAGGAAGTAGTTTCTTTACCACGCATTACTTCTCAAATTTTTTCCATTTTTTCCATGTTTGTAGTTTCCACTCTTTCGGATAGAAATGCAACCCTTCTTTTTTTCCGTGGAAAAGTATCCAATTAAAGCAGAGTGCCAGGTGTGTTGCAAAGAAAGGTAACAAAGAAAACCAAAGAAAACAATTTTAGAAAAAATGCAGCAAATATGGCTTGGAGAGTCACTTGTCTATACGCGAGCATGGGCGCTCCATTTCAAAGAAGTTCAATCAATCTAAAATAAGTTCAATATTGTATACATATGCATTGAATGCAGAAAGGCTGCAGTCATAATCATCTACCAGTAAAATGACGGGAAAACAGTGGAAGCAACTTGTCAATAATCGTTTTTTAAAGCTCGGAAAGAAAAAGCGAAGCTCTGTCCTCTCATTACTCACTGATAAAATGATTTTTCGACAAGTGATGCCCAAATGTTGGAACTGGGGAAGGGAGAGGAATGAAGAAGTAACGAAGAGTCGAAATAAACAGAATAAAAAGAATAAAAAGAATAAACCGAATAAAGAAGCTATGAAGTTGTACGATGGCATGATAACAAAAAGAAGAAAGGCGAATGAAAAAAAGAAAACGTCACGAGTACGAATTATATTCGAGGAAAAGTGAAGGGGTGAACGTAAGACGAGCGAGAATGCAGATTGCAATGTCCATATACGCATATAGAGAGAGAGAGAGAGAGAGAAGAGAAAAGTAAACGAGAAAAACTAGACTTCATAATACGAATATATATGAGAATATTGGCTATAGGACAGCGAGAACTAGGAGTTAATATGATAAAAGAGGGAGACTACGAAAGAGGGATTGTACGTGTATTCCAGTCTTTGCGCCTGAATGCAATCAATTATCAGACAACTTCAAGTTCTCAGCGTTTATTTGTACCAAAATTCGTTAGCGCCACACTTGTCATGGGAGCGCATTCGCATCAGTATGGCATTTTTCTGGTTGCCTGCTGTCGTGGAATGGGCCGGAAAGGCGCCCAGTGAAGGAGAAGGAAAGGAAAAGTTACAGAAAAGAAAAGACAAAAGTGAGAGAAAGAGAAAAGATGATAAATCCAAGTTAGAAGTGGGGAAGAAGAAAAGAGGGAAGAGAGAGGGAAAAAACGATAGGGTGCAGAAAATCAAAAGAAAAGAGAGGACATTGAATGTCTGGCGTAACGTAACAAAATAATAAAATTTATAAGCAATACGGTCACATACCTATCTCGTTCTGTATCGGGTAAGGTATACAGAAGCAGCACCTGTTTCTGCTTCCTGCCTTAGTTGTGCCGTTGACGTTTTAGTCGATTGTTTTAAACGTCGCAATTATGACCAGGTCATTCTGCTGGATCATTCTGAGAAATGGTTGTCGCAATCGATTCTTTAGTCAAATGTGTGTGTGTGTGTGTGTGTGTGTGTGTGTGTGTGTGTGTGTCATGACGTTCTTCAGTGATGTTGCTCAGTTCGAAGCTTCTCTATGCTTTTTTTCTCTGTGTGTTACGCTCTAGCACTTCGAACCTTCTTGGAACGGCACCTCTTTTTACTATTATGCAAAACCTACAGTTGATCCACACTGTGGCGCCGGAAGCCGTCAGCGGCCGCTGAGAACGTGTCTGCGTCGCCGTCCTCGCGAATTTCCGTGTTCTGGTCCATGAAATCGGTGTTGACGTCGATGATTTCATTACCAACGTGGCGAGACTTGGAACGCTTTTGGCGGGTGCGCTTCTTCTCCTGCACCTTTTCAGGGGCGAAGTCATCGGCGGGGACATACGGGTTGAGCGGGTTGGCGAAAGGCCCGTCGCTGTCGCGCGGCGGGAAGTAAATATCCTTGTCGGGGCCTTCGGGCAACTTTTCATTTGTTTCGATGCAGGCGTGTTCATCTTTGCTCTTCTTCTTGCAGCAGCAGCAGCACAGCACAATAATCAGGACTGCCAGCAACACAAGAACTGCAAGAACAATAATGAGAATGACCCACCAGGGGAAGCCACTGCTCTTCTTCTCGCTCTGCGGAGGATACGCGATGTAACCATCATTCGCACCCTGCGTCGATGTGCAGATCACTTGGTACGGTCCATCAGCAGGGTTGACGTTGATCCACCCGCCCGCACTCTTACTGTAGGCGAGAATAGACGATGAAGGCGCTGATTCACTGGCGTCACTCAGTTTCGGGTAGCCAGCGGCCCACTTGGCGTAGGCGCCGTCAATGGGCACCGCGGCAGGGTCGCTGTCAAGCGCGTAGTTCTGCGTGAAGGCGGGGCCGTGTCCGCTGTCGCTCGACTTCACCATCCACTGCCACGCGCCGCTGAACGTGTCGCCGGCAAACTCACCGCCCAGCTGAATGACGTCGGGTATGTCAGGGGATGTGACACTCGACTCTAACGCATTTTGCACGTTCTCATTCCACACACGCAGCGGAACACCACCAGTGAGGCTGCACACAGCGAACGGATCGCTCCAGTCGGTCCCAGACTCGGGGTCATTACCGCCGCCGCCACCACCATTCTCGCCACCGCCGCCCTCGCCGTCACCCGTACCTGCACCACCACCCTCGCCGCCACCGCCAGTGCCGCCACCGCCGCCACCATTAACAGGAGGCTTCGGGGAGACTACCAAGCCGTAATTGTACGTAGCGCAGGCCGCAACAGTCGGAGTTACCGCTCCACTGTGGCTGACCCACTGCCCGTCAGAAAGAAGAAAAGAGGAGTAGTTCTGGCCTTCCGCAGGTTCGCTCCCCCAGTTGGTGTAACCAAATGGTGTAAGCTTGCCAGTTAGTTGGATCGGGTCCACCCAGCCCCACTCGCCGCTGGCGCTGTGCCTTGTAGGCGCCCAGAAGCACTGGCGTGCTGGCGTCCGAGACTAGCGCGCTGCTGGTGTTGAGCAGCTCCTTGATCACGGCGGACTGCAGCTCCAAGTCGACGCTCTCGTTCAGTACCTGCACTGGGGCGCCGTTGCGGGCGGCACAGGCAGCCCAGCCGGCGGCGACGTCGCTGTCGGCACGGGCAGCGGCAATGCTGCGACCGACGCGCGTGGACTCAATAGCAACAAGAAAGACGCCGGCCTTCGTCAGAGAGGAACTGCCGTCAGAACCGCCACTCCCACCAGTTTGGCACGCGAGTGAGTAAGGCGTGCCCGCGGCGCTTGGCGCGACGTTGACCCAGCCGGCAGACGACGGGTTGAAGGCGAGCATGTTGAGGTCCGCGCCTGACGCAGGGTAGTCGCGAGCCCACTGGATATGGGAGGAGGCGTCGATGACCAGGGGCGTGCCGTCCTGCCAATGCACAGCGTGGTCCGCTCCCACCGACGCCCGCGTCAGCAGAACGTCGGTGTCGGCGGTGATTTCGTTCAGCACCACCGCGCGCCGCACCGCGAGACCGAGGCCCCGCTGAGCAGCCGCGTCCTTAGCGATGAGTGGCTCGCCAGGCGGATCGTTCATGAAGCACAGCGCCGCACTCATGTTGTGTGGGGAGTCGACGGCAGGTAAGCCGGCTGGTGAAGAAACAACGAAGGCGTACGAGGTGTCAGGATACGATACTGGCACGCGACAAAGAAGGAAGCTGAAGACCCGTCGACGCTCGTCCAGAAGCCTGTGCCCGCGCTGCTTGCGAGAAAGGTGTTTGCAGCGGCGCCAGTGAAGCCACTGGGCCAGCTGGTGTAGGCGCCCTCAAATGAGGCGCCCGAAACACCAGTAGCGAACTTGCGGCTCTGATCGTTATTCCACGCCCAGTCATCGGTAACAGCGCTGTACCGCCCGCCCGTGAGGACTGGCTCTGCTGCCCCGAACGTATCTGCCGAGAATTCCCGCATCTCGACCACCTGCAGGCTGTACTGCACCGACGCGTCGGTGATCTGCGAGCGGCGTCCAAGTTGGCTCGCTTCCAGTGCGCATACAATCTGGCGGGATCGCGCGGTATCGTCTTGTGGTGCTGTGATGCCGGCACTGCTAAACTGACGAGAGTCAACGATGACAATATTCTCCTGCGGCACGCTGGCCGGGACGCAAGCGACACTGAACTGCGTCGCATCTCCTTTGGTGTTCACAAAGGCCATGAGAGTGGTGTCGTAAGCTAGGAAGGTGGTGGCGCTCTCATCGCTTGTGTCTGGGTAGCCAGCAGCCCACGACACGCGCAGCGAGCGGGCTTTAACGTCAGAAAAAGTGGTGTTGGTGAAAACGGTAGTGCCGGGAGAGAGAGTGCCGTCATTAAGCTTCGTGATAATTCCCATTTCAAGGTTAATCAGGGCCTCGGTGCTGCCGATCGGATACGGGACGCCAGGCGTCGCAGAATTGGCAGCACATAAAATGGAAGCCTGCTGCGGTACCTCAGCGATAGTGGCGACGCCAGTTGGCGCATCGACAGTGAGAAGACCTAAACTCTCACTGGGTAATTCCTCATGTCCTGTCTCGCAGATGATGATCTGATTAGTCGAGGTAGGAACATTGACCCAGCCGCCTTTCTGAAGCGAGAAGTAGACCGTGTTGGTGCCGCCTGTCTTCATTGGATAACCAACCGCCCAGTTCTGGTACTGTTTCGTGTTGTCCGCTGTGGCGCCGTCCTCGAGGGAATATTTGTTCGTGAATGGCGCGTCGCTGCCGCTCCAGAACCACGCATCTTGGAATGGGTCGTACGAGCCGGCGAGAGGAACGAGTACATCTGCTTCGAGCTTCGTCGAGTCTGTCGCGTCTAGGCGTTTCAGCAGCGCGATCTCGAGCGCCACCTGCATGGTGGAGTTGGGAATTGTCAGTCCGCGTGCCGTCGCGCTGCGATGGATACACGTGCTGTCCGCCAGACTGCCACCGCCGCTGCCACTGACCGTTGATGGTTGCGCGGGGAGATCAAGCTTCTCACTCATAAGTTCAGCATCCGTTTTCTCCCCAGAGCCAGCGACGCAAGCGACCCATTGTGCAGAGGCAGCGTTTACAGCAGGATTGACCCAACCTCCACTGGATGGGCGGAACGCGAGAGTGAGGCCTGCTTCTTGGTTGCTGGAGCTGTCGGTGACTTGAGCAGGATACTTACCAAAGGTCCAGCTCTGGTAGGCCGTCGCAGCTAGTGGTGGTGCTGGAAGAAAGCGAATGTCCTGTCATAAAGGAAGCGCCTGTGGCGGTGTGCACCCACTGGCCGCTCTGCCTGTCTGGCGGGTACACATCAGAGGTGTAGCGACCGTTGAGAAGAATGGCGTCCGTTGCCTGCAGAGTGGGAGAGCTTTCCTTCAGCATTTCAACCGCTTTGACAAGAAGCTCCGTCTGCTTTGCGGCAGTGTCAATCGCCACAGGCGACAGACCACGAATGACACAGAGCTGGTCAAGAGCGCCTGGGGCCACGCCTGCGGGCGTTGGCTCGAGTTGAATCGTGGATGTAAGCGTTTGAGGAGAAGGAGCGCTCTCGCAGGCAAGCCACGTCGTAGGTGTCGTATTGAGCAAGGTTCACCCACCCGCCGATATTCATGTTGTACGCCAGCTGGACATTAGTGAGGACGCCGTTGGACCCAGTCGATTTCCTTTGGATAGCCAGTGAACCACTTGTTGTAGGTGGAGCTACCAGAGGGAGTGAAGCCCGTCTGCATAACTTTGCCGCTCGTGTAAAAGGTCCAGTCACCACTGGCACCGTCAGCAGGTAGAATTGGGTATTTGCCGCTGCGTCCAGCGTACGAGGCCCCGAGAAGGATGGTCGCCTTGCCGTTGACTTCCTGCTGCGCAGCGTCGCCGGTCAAAATGGCCGCCATGACCTTCTGCTCGAGCTGCACTTGCCTTTGAGCAGAATCGATAGTAGCTGGCTGCAGCCTGTTATCCGTGAGAGAGCAAAGTGGGAAGGCAGAACCAGCCCCGACACTGTAAAGCTGAGTCACAACTACAATGTCGTTCGCTGGAAAACTTACTCCGCTAGGAAGGTTCTCACAGATAACGTACATTCGTCGCTCCGCGCAAGCCGTCTCGTAAGAACGGGCACGCCAACCCACTCCACGAACGGGCTCACCAGCGCGCATCAAATACGTGAAAATCATACGATGCTCCCACTCATTATCGAAACAAAACGGTTCTCTTACCTTTGTGTAGAAATTTCTTGCCCATCCAGTGTAAACCGACGGTTGAGAGAGGTCAAAATTATATTTATCAGTGCGGCAGCGGCCGCGACTGAACACTGCACCATTCGGTTGTTCGTGAATGTCGTTCCATCGCCATTCCTGAGTGGTAGGGCTGTAGGAGCCTCCAATGGCAAAGTAGGAATCCATCTGACCATGTTTTTCATCGTCTGTGCCAAAGAGACCAACAATAACTTGAGTTGCCATAACGACATCCTTTACTCCTGTATCTGGCTGAGCGAGTCTTTTACCACGGGCTTGGCACACGCGATCGATGACACTTTTGTCGCCGGCACCGCACGCGGCAGAAACGGGTGGGGCAACGGTCTCCATACCCCAGTCGTTAGACGGGCCTGGCACTCGTTCGCAAGTGACCAGAGCTCCACCCAAACGATGACCCAAGAAATAATAACGTAGAATGTGGTTTATAGAAATCATAATTAAGTATCTCTCAAACTCAATACCATCGTACAATACAGCATTCATCCTCGGAATTCTCGTGCCATCCCGTACTATACTGAAAACGTTGGGATTTTTTACAAACAGATTATCATCAATTCCACCAGTAGCTATAAGTGCACCGCGGGCGTACTGCATGTCAAGATTGTCATGGTCAGGGTAACGCCATTCGCCATTACTGCGATCATTCACGCTATTAAACGTATAGATGTAAGGTAACACTCGGAGAACATCATCTTTAGGTATTAGATTAAACTTTTCTTGCGAGTCCGGAATGAACACACGACCGCCGTTTGCATTACACAGTGCTTCGTATCCTCCGGGGGCGAAAGTCTCGGTGTATACCCCAACTGTAAAAACTTCGTTTTCGGCGCCATTGACTCTGCAAATAGGAGCATTCGTGATGAATAAACCTACGAAGATGATCTTCAGCAAAACCGTGATCGGGTGGAAAAGGAGCGAAGTGGCTGGCATGATTGTGAAGTGCCTTCCTATAGAGGCAGCAATTGTAAGTAGTGTATTATCCGAGGGGATGACTTACTTTTGGAGAAAGATACTATAAAGGTGGCTATGAGGGTAAGTAGTTGAGCAACAGTTATTCTATAAACTGATGAACATGTGTCAGTGAGAGCGGTGTGACTTTTTCTGCGTATGACAAAGGTATGTAAGATAAACTATGCAATTTTTGATTTAGCGGTTAGCCCCACTATTATTTTTTTTCAACTACAGAATGTTTCCTCCCTGTGATACAACGTTGAAAAAAAAAGGCACGGGCTCTGGGTTGTGGAACAGAGGGGAAAGAAGGGACAAGATAAAGAAAATAAAAGGAAAATAAGGAATGAACGGGGGAAGAAAAAAAAAAAAGAAACAATAGCAACTATAAAATAGGAAACAAAACTAGAAGAAAGACAATTAAAGAAAAAAAGGTCCAGGAAAAACGAAGAGCAGCAAGAAGTGCTGTGGAGAAAACCGTCTGTGTGTGTGTTTCAGCACTTAAATTAACGGAACTTGACTGTTCGGAGTAGTGTGGTAGGGAAACTTAGGACGTTGAAAGGAAAAAAAACTGATTGAAGAGAAGAGGCGGTGGTTAAGAACAAGGAGATCGTGAAGTAGGTTGCACATTCACAGAGTGAGAAAGAGAAAGAAGAAATGCGATGGAGCGACTACTCAAAGTCTCCCAGACCCACCGGCAGTGCGGTAACGCCATGAATATCAGCGCTGAAGTACAGGAGCCCATCACTTCCGATCCCTAGACCGATTCACTCTGCGTGAAACAGTCGCGATCATATATAATCCTGTGTTTTCGCAGCATGTGTCAGCACACGCGCCGCAAGGTAAAGAATAGAGCAGTGGGTAAAACGGAGCTTCTTCTGATGTGAGACAAATCCACAAAGTTGAAGATACGCTGAAAGAGAAGACATTGAGAAAACAAAAAAAAAAAGGCGATAATCATGATAATACTAGAAAAGGAATCTGAAAGTTAGTGGGTCACTGGAGAGAGACATTACGTAAAGAGAGTGAGTAAGAAGCGGGACAGTTGTAGCGGTAAGATTAAATATGTCTTCTATCCGAAAAACGAAGTCAATTATGATGACCTCCAGTACGAACACTGTAATTGAAGATGGAAGCGATTAGAAGAACGAAACAAAAAAAAATGAGAAAGAACAAATATCTGAAAAGTGTGAAAAAGCATCACGAGAGACTGAGAAAGCACAGAAACCTCCCACTAGTGCGAAAAGTGTGTAGCAAAAACACTTGGGGATGGTGAAGTACGGCAGGGGAGAGGAAACAAAGGTCTATGAGGATCGCCTACGTCGGCCATCATGTTTTTTTTTCGGTTTTAGAGAAGGACTCCTCTTCTCTGAAATCACCGGCACCATGTTGCGCCTTCCCTAAGGGATATTGTTAGCGCTCTTGGATAATGTTGCTGAGCCCTCACGAGAACATTTTCTTACGCTTACAGGACTTCGTCACGCCGTGCGAGAGGCAAACAAAAGGGGTCGCGTCGCACCATCCATGTCCGTGCGCCACAACCCGTCGAGGCTCGAAATCCAACCTTGACGATGGCACGGATGAGAAAAGCAGCGGCACAGCTACCTTGCACTTGAAGTGCTTCATCAACCTTGCAGTACCCGCAGCATATTCTTGAGACGCTTCACCTGTTTCGGCATCTGGTTCCGCCTGCTTGCTTCCTTCCTCTTCGCACGAGAAGCCAAGCACGGACAGCGCTTCTTTAACCTCGGATGGTGATTTAAAGCCTTCCGAACCGTCCTTGTACATCGCCAAAAAGAGGACATCACCAGCGACTGCAACAAAGTTGGCGTAGAGCGCTGCTGGATGGTTGAAAATGACCAAAGCCGTTTTTCCTTCCGACAGTTGTGGCGCCTGCTGCCCGCCAGCAGTTATGACCAAATCCTGTTCAAACAACGGCTGATTAACATTATGCGGGGTGATCAGCATAGCACTGAAAAGTAGAGGGGCGGTGCGGGTGTGCTTCAATGGAGTCTTCTCCAGATTTACCCTCGTCTTCTTATTTTTGTCTGATTGCCTAGCACGTGAATATCCTGCCCAAATCGGATCAAGTATGCCGAGAAGCTCAGCGACAGAGACGGTGGGAGGGGTGTCAGTGGCTCGGAGAGCACTTCGAAACTCGTCGATGTCCTCATCCGACGTCGCCTTCTTGTGCTTTTCCATAACTTGCTGGCGCGTATTCTCGTCCCGCGTCCACGGGGGAACGACGCGCACTGCGTCGAGGAAGGCGGTGAACAGAAACGCATCGAAAACCCCAGGGGTATTTGGCATAACCTCCGTTGCCGAGGGATCCGCGCCGTAGCGCATGGCGGCCATCACAATCTGTTGCGTGCTAATGTCGATACGAACCTCTTCGTGGGTGGGATTTCCACTCTTCGCACGTATGTCTTCGGTGTGGATGGGGAAGAGGCCAAACACCACAGGGCTGGCGTCGCCCATCGGCTTGTGCAAATCCTCCGCCATGGGCTGCTCCTCGGGCTTCCACAGGATCACCCGGCGTAGACCCTCAAGTGTTGCAGCTGCGCCGGCCGCTCCAGAGTAGGCGCGTAAGCCATTATGGTTGCGGTATTCCTGCATAGCTTGGCAGGCCACGCGGTGAGCCAACTTGGCTAGATCAGACATCGTCGTAGCGACAGTGACAGGAAATGAGTGGCACTTTAGTGTGTCGAAAACGAAGACAAGAGGATAAGAGGAGAAAAACGATAGTATTGATTATGACTGCATGTGCTAATGTTGTTGTTGTCTACTGTCAAAAGATATAGAATGATGCCATGAATAAATAGAGGCAGTGGCTTTTTAAAAAAAGGAGATTCTGAAGGGTCCCATTGCACTCATTTCGGCCCATTCATGCCTTCAGCTACCATCACTCACCTCGAAAACACAGATTTCACATACAAAATACAGCAAACCACCAATAAGCAAAAAAAAAAGTTATTAAGAGCAAGCTTTATCGCCCTCCGCCCACGGCAGGGCAGTAGCCAGGCAAGCGCCACCACGCACAAACTCATCAGATGTAAATCCGGCGGCCTAAGGACTGCCGCTGCAGTTGCTCAATGATCCAATCCAGCTCCTCACCACGCGCGTTGCTGTGACCCGCTCTCGCCTCCCGCCATCTTCGTCGTACGTCGTCTGCGGGTAAAGGAACAGCATTGCATCTGGCCTGTGCAATAGCATTCTCCATGTCGCCAGGAGAGGGAGCGGATGGGAGACCTCTGCAAGGACCAGCCAGACTCCAGAGAGGTGGGAGAGGCAGCAACTCCAGCAGCCTGTCCGCCACCCTGTACTGCTCTGCTGTTCTTGCGCTCCACTGTCCCGTGTCTTTCTTTCCCCACAGCGACGAATGTGGTAAAAGCGGAAACAGCGACGGGGTGAGAGCGCAGTAGATTACGCATGTGTACATACTTGTTTGAGCCCGCAAAGTGCCACAGAAAAGGTATGGGACCCTCACTCACTAGGCGACCCGAACGGCACGAGCGGCGTGAAGGAAGAAGCGCGAGGTCTGACAGGAAAGAGCACGATGAGCAGTTGATGAGCGCACCGGGAGACGATCCGCGGCAGTAGAGGGAGCTCTCTGCAGGATCGGCAACGAGACCGGCGAGTACCTTGTTGCCGAGGAACGACGGCTCCAGTGGCAAGCTAACGGCAGCATGTCCCCTTTTGTTCCCCCATAGCCCGCCGGCTTCCATGACAGGCACCTTTTCCAGCGGCAAGACGCCGTCACGGTTGTCTGAAGAAGTGAAACGAGCGCGGCGAGCGAGCAGGTCGCTCGCCAGAGCCACCAGCAAGCCGGACGTGTCGACAGCCAGCAAGCCGTGCGGTATATCAGCGAGGGCATCCGCAATGATGCGTCGACGCGATGTTTCTGTAGCGGGGAAATCAAAAGCGGTGTTATGAAACGGTTTCCACCTCCTTGCCAGCCACTGAGCCTCGCGCGAACCCTCAGAAAGTTCCAGCGGGCCTCCTACACCAAATTCACGCAGACGTATTTGAATGTACAACATGCCGATGGCACCTTGGTCGTCAGCAAGGGGCCTGGATCGCAGCGGCGGCAGCCCAGGCGCGTGTCCCGACTTCTCGCCGGCGGCGGGTGAGGAGGCATGTGTGACTCTTTGGTTGGTCCGATTGGAAGTTTCTACAAACGAGGCAGAATGTGGAGGGCTTCGAGTAGCAATAGCTGCAAGAAGCACGTTCGCCGTATTCAGAAGCCGACGCAGCGCCCAGACACGTGCGACAACGACTCCTGAGTTCAGATGAGGTGCACGGCTCCGTGCGTGCGACGCGAATGTGTAAGAACTGGAAAAATGCTCTTCTGAGGAGGGGGTTTCCACACCGGCCTGGCGCATTGTGGAATATTGTGCCTCCGGTATGGATTGCTCCTTTAGCCACTGCCCCATCATCTCGTCCACGGTGATGTAAGACTGCCGTGCCGTCGCCAGAGCACCGGTGTGCAACAGATTATATTCTCCAGCGCACAAAACGGGTGCCATGGCCGCGTCTGTTCGAATGTCGCGCACGTAGCGCCGTACTGCGAGCTCGGGGCACGTTCCATTTAGTGTCTCAGCGCACCGCACAGCGCTAGAGTTCCTCGTTGACGATCTGTTTCGTTGGATTGCAGGAACGATCATAAGATGCTCCTCCTCACTGTGGGCGGTCACACTTGCAAAGGCGCGGAGAAATGGAAGGATATCGCGGGTGCCGGTGTAAAAGACATCAGAGTCTGAGAAAACGACGACGTCACTGTCCAACCACTGAGGGCGTTGGCTTATAACTTCAGTGGTTCCATTTTCCAACAAGGAGAGAGTCCCTTTGGCTGCGTCCCTTTCACTTACAGGGGCAAAGAGCCCTTGTATCGGAAGAAGTTTACGCAGAAAGCTAAAGTGGGGCCAGTCCTGTGCAATGACCTCAACAGGTACGCCGGCAAGCGCAGCCGCCAGACGAAACATGCGCACAGTCGCATCGAGCTTGTGCGACATCGCGACGAACCGCACTCGCACCGCCTTTACCGGCGTTAAAGTGGTCGGATCATTAGCACCCTTGCTAGGAGGCATAGATTTGTTGTCTTGGGCAAGCGGGGATGGTGAGTCCAGACGCGTCGTTTTTCTGACGCAACTCTCTTCCCGAATCAAGCGGTGATATAGGTCAGGACCGCGGCGGGCGCGCAGCTCCTGGTCGATCTCGACATGCTGGTACCGTGCCATCGCCGCGCGGATTCGCCGCGCCAGCTCGTCAGCAGAAATGCCAATAACCTCGGGACTCTGGTCTCCATCGTCGTGTCGGGACGGGTCTGGTGTATTCTGCACACCACCTTTTGATGTTGTATTTGAGAAGTAGATCGCAGACGCAGCAAGCAGGACAAGACAAAGCGCCACCAGCAGTGGTCTTACGCTCTTCCGACGCACAAGAGTACACTCTCTCCTCTTATGTCTCGGATTTTGAAATGTTTGAGTGTGTTCGGAATTCATTTGCTGGGGAAAGCCTACGCGCCAGAACGGAGAGGGAAGGAGAACCAGTGCGCAGAGATTGAAAAGAGAATGCCCCAGTCAAGTCGTCAATATCCGCATGAAAACAACAGCCCCGTGGCGGAGGGCAAGAGGGGAGAAAGCGGCAAGAGATAAAAGACGCTGAGAAAACTGGCGTTACCGCTGCCGCCACCCCTCTATCTGTTTAATCAGCAGAGCGGGCGTACGGCTACCTCTACGTCCCGCGCGTCAGAGGGGCGTCGGATACCGTTGGCAACAGCAACGGTAAGGTTTTCCAGTGTCGGCCGTGGTAAAAGGAAACCTGCATTGCTGCGCTACTAGGTCATGTCCTAATTCAAGAGAGTGGGACAACACCGCCCCAGTGGTAACGCTAGAACAGTGAGACGGAAACAGATTGGAAATGATGGTCAAACTGCCGTCGTTTCTCCTCACAAACTTGAAGGAAAGAAAGAAAAAGAAGAAATCACTAAACAGCTGAATAGAACGGAAAGAAGAGAGGATCAGAGGAGTGGGGTATAGACGTGCAGCACCAGTGCGAGTGAGCCCAGAGGCACACCAGTGGCGCATAGTATCGGGGTCCTCGCTGCAAAAAGGTCAAACGAACAAGTCAGTATTTGTGAGCGTATGGAGATGGCGAAGTATCACAAGCACATTATAATGAAACCAAACAAAATGTTACGCCCTTTCACTCACTATTTCTATATTATCATTCCTATATGTGCTGTCGCTTGCGTTATCCTCAGTGCAAGGTGGGTCACTCATCAAATGTTTTGTGTACCGACACAAGTACAAATATATATTATTATTATTTTTTTCTTTGTCAATATCACCGTTTGGGGAAAAACACCTAGTTGAAAAAACGATCAGCCTGAGAAGTGGTCTGGTGCGTAGTAGTTGGAAAGGCAAGAAAGTAAAAAAAACAACCGAGGGAAAACCCAGGACGGCTACAGAGGAGAAACAGCATCGTTTTCTCTCAGAAGAGTTGGTTTCTTCGCGACGAATAGATAAGAGTAAAAGAAAAAAATAGAAAAAAGAAAAAGTGAGATGGTTGCATTTAGAAGACAAAAAGAAAAAATAGGTTGGCAGTTGGAGAAGGAGGTAGGACGCGGAGAGTTGCGTCCTCGGCGAGTGGGTCTGTTCAGTTGAAGAAGGCGAAGGCAAATCACTGAAATGGGAACTCATATAACAAAGCTTCGAGGGTTATGGCCGAAACTACTTGCAGAGTAGTGAAGGAAGGGTGTAGTGAGATTGACGCAGGGCGCTTCGTGCGTGCAGTTGCGAGAGAGAGATAGCACTGCCATTAAACTGGGGCATGCACTCGTGCTGCAACAGTGAGAGAAACAAGAAAGTTGAAAGTTGAAATATAGATAAATAAATAACGAGGTTATACAGAGGAAGACTGAAACAAACAAACGAAAATATTTAAAGAAAAAGAAGAGAAACATGGCACATACAGAAGGAAGTACGACGAACGACAATTGGATTACGTGAGATTAGCACACCTTACGGCGCCATACGACGCTAGCACTATCGCTTTTGTAGGCCAATTTGAGATGGTTCCTCTCTAGTTATGAGGAGAGACGGTGTAAGGTTCCTTGCGGTCACTGGCGGAATCAAAGGGCTCGTTGGAGTCGTCGTCCACCGGAGACTTGCGGCGGCCGCCCTCCTGAGCGCCGGAGCGGGACTTGCGGCAGCAGAGGAGCCACACGAGCAGCCCAATCACGACAAGCAGTAGCGCTAAGCCGCCGACAACGCCGACGACGATGCCGGCGATGGCGCCGCCGGACAGACCGTCGCCCCCGCCGCTGGAGATCTCGGAGGAAGGCGTCGTCACGTAGCCCTCGCACACCTGCGCAACACTAGCGGGGGAGCACGCGTTGGCGGGGTCGCAGAGCGCGGGGGCTGTCTCGAGAGCCTGGGGGGATATGAGGCTGGTGAAGGTGTTGGGGACGCAGCCGCACAGAAGGTTGGAGCTCACGTCAAACTGCGTGAACTGCTGGCGGCTCCAAGACGCCGGCACGGGGCCGACCAGCAAGTTGCCGTGCAAGTCGAAGCTGCGCACCGAGAGGGAGAGAAAAGAGTCGGGCAGCACACCACACAGACGGTTGTTCGAAATGTCGAGCGCGGTCAGTGCAGACATCGCCTGCCACGTATCCGGCAGCGCGCCGCTCAGCTGCGCCCCGCTGATCTTGAGCGATTGCAGGCTGCTCATGCCGCTCCACTCCTCCGGCAGGCGGCCGGACAGCGCGGTGGTCGACAGGTCGACGGAGCGCAGGCCGGTCAGGCGGCCCCACGCGGCCGGCAGCGCGCCGGTCATGGCGGGGTTGTTGGACATGTCGATGGACGTCACCGTCGCCCCCGGCCAGTCAATGTCGAGCTCGGCGAAGTCGGGCATCGCGACGCCGGCGCCGGAGGTGAAGACGCCGTTGATCGTGATCCGTACGCTGCCGTCGGTGCCGCACGAGACGTAGTTACCCGTGACGCAGTAGTCTGCGTCCGCCGCCAGCACCGTCGCCTTCGCCGCGGTGGTGGCGGTGTCGGCGCGGGTCGACGACGGCTCCTCCATGAGGCCGAGCTTGCGCAGCACAAACGTGCAGAAGTTCTGTGTGTGGCGAGGCAGCGCGGCGCTGGTGCCTGGCGTGGGGGCGACGGGGTCGGGCGTAGAGGATGTGGTGCTGCTGGTGGTGGTGGGCGTCTCGCCGTCGGCCGGGAGGGGGCAGGTCTGCTTGAGGCGCTCGGGGGTGCAGGCGTTGTCGATAACGCAGGTGGCGCGGTCCGTGAGGGCGGCGTCAACGTGGACGCTGCTGGAGCTCAAACTGCAAGGGAAACAGCCGCAGATGTCGTTGCCGGTCACGTCGATGCGGCGGATGCGATAGACGGATTCCCAAAGGTAGGGGATCGGGCCGATGAAGTGGGCACCAGTGAAGTTGGCATAGTCGATGGTGATGGGGAGGCTCTCGGGCAGCCGGCCGCACACGCGCGTGTGGTCGAGGCGGAGCTGCGAGATGCTGGGCAGCGTCGTCCACGACTGGGGGAAGGGGCCGCCGACTGAGGTGCTGCTGAGGCGGAGCGTCTCAAGGGCCGTCATGCCGCTCCACTCGGGCGGCAGCGTGCCGCTGACAGCCGTGTTGGACAGGTCGAGGGTGGTGAGCGCACTGAACGCGCCCCACTCCTTGGGCAGCGTCCCTCCCAGCGCGGGGTTGGCGGAGAGGTCTATCGACGTCACGCGCACCTGCGACCAGTCGATGTCGAGGGTCGAGAAGTCGGGGATTTCCAGCGGGTCGCTGCCGAGCGCGCCGGTGGCGTTGATGGCAGTGCCCTCCCACGTGCAGCGGAAGTGCGGAGAGGCGCAGAAGGTCCCCGGCGTCTTGTCCGGCCACCGCGCGCGGAGAGTGTCGCAGAACTGCGCCGTCGCGTCGTTCAGCTCCACGCGGTCCGTCGTCGGGGCGGTGAAGCCGAGGCACCACCACTGGTCGGCGTCAGTCGCGCTGCAGTACTGCGCGTCGGTCGTGGCGACGCTGGCGAGCTGCATGGGTGTGTCGGCCCACGCGTTGGGGACAGCGCCGCAGAGCTGGTTGCCGCTGATATTAAAGTTGCGGAAGGTGCGCCCGGACCACCAGTACGGCACTATGCCGACGAAGTGATTTCCGGAGAGATCGAGCGACGTGAGGTTCGGCGGGAGGCGCTCCGGCAGCATCCCGCAGGCGGCGGTGTTGCGCACCGTGAGGCTCTCGAGCGCCGTCATGTCGGACCACGCCTCGGGAATCGCCCGCTTAGTGCCCGTCGTGCTTTCGATGGTCAGCGAGCGCAACTCCGGCAGACGCGCAAATTCCGTGTAGTACTGCATGTTGGCGCCGATGACGGTGATACTCGTGACGCGCACGTTAGCCCAGTCCCCGTCGAAGGTGAAGCCGGAGGAGTACGAGCTGATACTCGCGTTGTCGAGGAGAATCTCCGCCGTCCCGTCGGCGTTGCACGTGAAGAACTTGACGCCGCACACGTCGAACCCAGCAGGGATGGACCACGGCCATGTGAAGTCGTTGTCGCTGGGTCGGAGATTTTTCCCGAAGGCCAGCAGGAACTCCCGCGTCGCGTCGTTAACCTGTGACATGATGGAAGGAAAGCGGAAAGTTGTCGGGCTCTTTATTTGTATATACGTCTGTTTATTCTCCTTTTAGAGAATACTTTCGAACTTTGTTGCTTTTCGTGACACAAACAGTTGCTGTTGCTGATTTTGGTTTCCGTAGCTTTGTAGCGTTTCACCAGAAGCTGTGAAAGAATTTCGAAATAAAAGGATGCAGAAGACACTCTGATATTTTTGAATGATCCTATAGCTTCTTTTTTTGTTGATGCTTTTTGTGAAAAACGATGTTTTGGAAGAGTAGTTTTACGGGTGATCGTGAAATTTTTCAGATCAGATTTTCCTTGTTGTATAGATGGGAATGGAAAGAGTGAAAAACAAGTTGGATATATAGTGTTATTTTTTTTTTTGAAAAAAAAATACGATTACGAGGTTCACAGTTGAAAAGATAGTGTAAAAAAAAAAAGGTAAAAAAAAAATATGAAAGAAGGGAGAAAATGGAAAGGGAAAAAGTCGAAAGATGAAAGATAAAATGATAGAAAAAAAAATAACAATAATAACAATAATGACCAAATGAGCTAGGGAGAAGAGAATGAAAAAAAAAAGGAGGAAAGAAAACGGAAAGAAAGCGGAAAGAAAATGAATAATATATGTGTCCAGGAGAATTAAATTTAATGAAGAAAGAGAGCTGAGCTATTTAATTTAGAAGAGAAAAATGATATATATATATATATAGATTTATGTTGTTGTTGTTGTGATTTATGTGTTCGTCAACTCGTGTATTCTTTTTTTTTAATTCTCTGTTGCTTTAACTGTCGTTTTTATAATATAGTTAATTCTTGACTGTGTGTTTCTGGTTTTTTTTTAATTACTATATATATTACGTCACTTTTGTTGATCGATCCTTGTTCTCAGAGAGATTTGAATTTTTCAATGTTGTTTTGTTTTTGCAGTTGTTGATAATGAGTTGAAATGTCAAACAAATAAACAAAAACGAAGAAGGAGATGAAAGGGAAATGAAAGTGGAAGCGGGGGAAAAGGAAAGAGAGAAAGGGAGGGGATTGTGTTTTGAAACAAAAAAAAAGGGAGAGAGAGAGAGAGATGAAAAGAGATGAAAAGGGTTGAAAAAGATTGAAAAGGGTCGAAAAGGACTGAAAAGAAAGCTGAAAAAGACAAAATCTTTTTACTGTAAAAACACGATGGGAGATGGGGTTTTGCGAGGTGAGTGGAGCAAGAGATAATTACGAAAAGTGAGGACATCACTAGTAATCACAAGGAATCGTTCCGAGGACAGCGATACTAGGCGAGAGCGCAAATGCGTCTTCGTACGTCAGCGTGGCAAAAGAAGAGAAAAGGCAAGTACGTACGTGCGCAGAATCATGGAACACACGCCAGCCACTCAGGGCGGTCAGCACGCAGACAATACAGCGGAGATGACAACAACGTATGTGATGGGGAGGTGCTTTTCTGATGAACATCAGCGCGTGAGGCAACTGCCGATGGCAGAGTCGAGACGCAGCGAATTGAAAAAAAAGGCGTCAAAGCGCTCGGATGCATACAGAGCAAAAAAAAAAAAACGGAAAAAAAAAAGAGAGAAAATGGAAAATAGAGGGGAAGGAATTGTGTATTTAGGGGGAAAGAGGAGATTTGAAAAAAAAAAAAAAAATAGAAACGCTTGCATCCGAACACTGGAGGGATGAGGACAGAAAGACATACGAAGAGCGTTCTCACAGTGAAGGTTTATAATAAATAACAAAAAAATCTTGCGAACAAGAGGAAAAAAAAGGTGTATCTTTTTCAAGGCTAAGGAGGAGAAATAGAGGTGGAAGGGGGAAGAGAAAAAGATACTACGAGGAAAGAAAAAAAAACGCCTCCGCGTTCAGTGTACTGATTGCTCTGAGTTGCAGTTCGCAAATGTGTCTACGTGAACAATGCAACGGTGTACTGTAGCATCCGCGACTGCTGTGTGCAAAAAGATGCGCAAGGTCGAGGGGCTTCAGAGTGTACCGAAGATGCGGGATAGTGTGCTACCGTTGAGCGATAATCAAGAAGCGCTGAGACGCTCTCCCGTAAGCCTAGGAGAAGGAAGAGGCAGCACTGACGGGAAAGGAGGCAGTGGAAAAAGACAAGTCTTGAGGAAGAGACGAAAGGGGAAAAGGGGGAAATAGGAAAAGGAAAAGACAAAGGGGGAAAGAGGGAAAGGAAAATAGAAATCAATTAGGGAAAGTAAAGAACAAATCAAAGAAAAAAGAATATTATGGGAATGAAACCAAACTCCTTTTATACAAAGTACGCGTCTGGCACAGTGACGTATTAAGACCACTCGCATTGACACGCGCAATCGTGAGAACGAATCAGTGAAGTGGTCTGAATGTGCCGATCCGGGATTAGCACGAGGAAAACAGTAGCGGAGCAGTTGTTGTCTGACAACAGGTTACCACGGAGGGTTACCTGGGATGCGACAACGACTTGTCTCCGGCGACTCTTCCTTGCCTGGTGCATTCGTACTCCGCATTGATGGATCTAATGGTGGCGATCGTTGGCGGGCTCAGAGCGGCCAATGCGGTCATTGTCGCTGCTGTCCATCTCCTTGTCAACCTCCGACGCGATCTCGTCAGCATAAGGCTCGCCCTGCTCCGAACCATTACCGTCCGCCATCGCTTCCATGCGCACGCGCTGGCGTTCCGCCAGGACGCGCTTGCAGTAGGCGCGGTAGCGCAGGTGGATCAGCGTGCTGCTCAGGAAGCCAGTCACGGCGAGGCCCAGGCACACGGCGAGCGGCACGACGACGCACTTGAACTTGAGGCACGTGCGCACGCCCATCTTGTTGGCAACGCGCGTGTAGTACTCCCCGTAAAGCAGGCGATTCGTCAGCACGGCGCCGACCAGGGACGCGAGGAAGAGGAAGTTGTAGTTCTTGGCGTGGTCGCGGGCAAAGATGGTGTGCGTCATGATGACGTTGGAGGCGCTCAGGAAGCCGTCGGAGTACGCGGACAGCGCGAAGGGGAGCAGCAGGGCGGCGTTGCGCAGGCTCAGGAACAGCACCAGCGTGATGATGAGACCAATGGCGGGAGGGTACAGCGCGATCGTAATGGGCACGCGGCGGTCGGCGGGGCGCTTCTGCGACCACACCTCGAAGCCGGACATGGTGAGGCGGCCGAGCGCGCTGCCGACGCCGTTGAACACGGTCAGCAGCGTCTGCACGGCGGACGGGATGGTGTCGCCCGTCAGCGCCATCATGATGTAGTTGGCGTTGAAGGTGACCATGTTCGTGGTGCCCAGCACGACGAAGCTGCTCCAGAAGATGCACCAGAGGTCGGGGCGGATCAGGTTGCGCAGGAACGACGTGTTGTACTGCGGCGCGATGAAGTCCACCTCCGTCTCCACCGGCGCCGCGGCCGCCACCTGCCGCTCGTTGTCCGCGCCCGACGCCGCGTTCGAGCGACGCTCCGACTCGCGGTCCAGCGCGCCGCCCACCACCTCCTCGTCCGGCTTGTCCGCGAGGTCCTCCAGCTCAGCGTGGGCCTCGCCCGCGCGCTGCAGCTCCTCATCCGCCAGACGCTCGCGCTCCTCCTGGCGGCGGTCGCGGTACCACGGCAGCGGCGCCGCGACAAGCAGGTAGATGGCCATCACCGCGGCCACGACCGTCGCGAAGCCGATGCTGGCGGGGCGGCCAAGATTCAGGAACGCCACCAGCGCGCTCTGCAGCGGCAGGAAGACGATGAGGAAGCCCAGGCACGCGAAGCCGTGCACGAAGCGGAGCAGCTGCGGGCGCTGCTTCAGGTACTGCGCCTTGCGCGCCGTGCGCTTCGCCTTCTCCTCGTCGGAAAGCGTCGCGCGCTGCCGGCCCGTCATGTGGTACGACGGAAGGCGCATCAGGAAGATGGCCAGCACGCCGACCACCACCGAGAAGGCCAGCAGGAAGTAAAAGTACGGCTCCGTGTTGGCGTTGAAGTAGCCCTGGTAGATCGTCCCCACAAGCGCAGACCCGAGGCCAGTGAAGGTCTTCAGGAGAGCGACCACGGGGCCGCGGTTGGCCGGGAAGTGCGCCAGCACCGTCACCAGGGCGATGAGGTCGAAGACGATGCACCCGGCCGACGTGAAGGCGTTGAAGACGCTCAGCTTCACGACGGTGCCGCTGATCGTGCCACGGAACGTGAGCGCAAACAGCAGGTTACCCAGCGGCAGCAGGATCGTGGCGATGATGGACGGGATGATCGGGCCCCAGCGGTCGTAGATGAAGCCGTACTGCACGTTGAGGTACTTGAACACAAGGCCCACCGTGGAGATGGTGCTGATGTCGGCCTGCGTGAAGTTGTAGCGCTCCACCATCGTCCGCGTGATCAGGTTGAAGGCGTAGCTGAAGGACGTGCAGATGCAGCACATGGACCCCAGCAGCAGGATGGAGAAGCGCTTGCTCTCCACGATGCGCTTCTGGGGGC
>JAQOSZ010000031.1:0-123031 GCA_030347455.1 Kentomonas sorsogonicus | reverse complement strand
TGGAATGAGAGAGGGAGAAGGAGTGAGAGAGGAGAGCATAGTGAATGTGGTTCATTGTACGGAGCAAGAGCAGTAAGCAAATGTGTTGCGGCATGGGCCGGTCGCCCGCAGTCTCATCGCATGGAACATGCGTCAAGAGCCCTTCACGGGCGACAACTCACATATCGTAGATGTACGGGCGGATAGCACGATTTGCGTGCTACCCTGGTGTATCTTTGTGTTATGGCGCGAGAGGTGTAGCGCCCCAGGTAGATTGTGAGTGCCGGTTACCAGTGAGAGGGAAATGAGGAGAAGGTAACTCCATGAGAGGCAGGGTCGCGGGCCCACGCACAGCTCGGTCAGTGGCTCCCTGTGTCAGCCTGGATAAAAGAAGGTTAAGAGGTATGAAAACGGTAAACGCTCTAAACTAAGGAACGGTGTCTTCGCAGAGTGGGCAGTGGATGGAGCGGAGGAACGGTAGCGCGATGTCGCCGCCGTCCCACTCGTTCACCAGCGAGCCGAGTACGGTGCTCGATCCCTCGTCCCCGTACAACTGCCGAGAGAGGGTGTCAGCCGGGTTCTGCGGCCCTGTTATATAGAAAAAGTGTACTTGGACGCCGGCCTCGTAGAAAAGGTCGTACGTGTAGCGGTACAAGCTGTTGAGCGAGCCGCCTCGGCCAATGCCACCGAACCCGTTGTTCTTGCGCTGCGCGAAAACGATGGCGAAGTGGTCCGTGACCAGCGCCACGCGCAGGCCGTTAGGCAGTCGGTCGCTCTCGTGCAGGGGAGCGGAAGGTCAGGTGGATGGCCTGCTACTGAAAATGAAAAAGAGCGTCTGACTCCCCTTCACCACCAGGATGGTGGTTTCCCGCGGCAGACGGAAAGGATACACAGTGGGTGTAACAATGTGATGGTTAGTTGGGAAGTGTGTCAGCGATGAGCGACCACCTCCGCGTGTTTGCGTCCTGACTGGTGATGCGCAAAGACCCAACAAATGATCCCATACCAAAACGGAGCACTTTTCCTCAACACAACTTGTCTCCCCATTTTTGCCCCGCTTTCCCCAAACAGCCCCCGACGCGGGTGCCTGGCAACCGAGCACCCCTGCCGAGGAAGCGCAACGCAAACGCCCCACCACCAACACCGCCACCCACCGACCGACCAGCGCACTGACGAGCGGAAAAGGCACACAACCTTGGCTGAACTCACAGCGTTGCCTAGCATCGTTTCTTGTTTTATCTGCAGCACCACTGGCAGAGCGAGAGTTATTGGTGCCGACGCGGTACGAGAGCAAAACGAGGCAGTCGTTCAGGGACAAAGAATTGCTGTCGATATGAAACTCAGCCGTTGCATCGCTTGGCAATAATAAAACGCACGGCGCGGTATGCAGACTGTGTCACTCGTACATCAGTCGCGTTGATTTGGGTGGAAGGTTCTCCCTACCTGGAACCCGCGAAGGTAACGACCAACCTCGTGACTTCAGTCGATCTCAATAGCGCCCCTTCCGGTGACAGTCGCGCCGCTGAAGAGGCCGCACGCCGCTGCCAGATCGAGTAGGACGATCGCTGCGTCGCGGTGCGTTCGTGGCAGCAGCCGTGGTGGGGAAGGCAGGATGACCCGCAAGGGTGCAGCCGATGGTGCGAAACACTTCGCGGCTGACGTTGAGGCTTGTAGAAAGCGCAGCCATGTGTACTGTGTAGCCGTCAGCAGTGCGGAAAAGAAAACAGCTGCCGCAGGCAAGACGGCGGTGGAACTGGGGAGAGCGACATCGTTAGGTGAGTAACAGCCACACTGTTCGTGGGTGACTTGAAATATTACAGAAGTGTGTTGTTCGCCTTCCTCCAGGACAGCGCGTTGTAGTGTTGGTCAGCAGCGGTAGATGCTCCAGGGTTACCCTGCCAAGCAAGATGCGCGTTGGCCCAGGGGAAGACGGCATGTGTTGCGCTTGAGGATGACAAGAACATGGATTTCTTCCCTCGCAGTCAGGGAAGCCAACGAACGGAAGCACTACTCACATATAAAAAGGAAACAAAAGTGAGAAGAGAGAGTCGTTCATTAACACTCATGGAAGCAAGTCCACAACTCTAATAGTATATATGAATAGAGAAAAGAGCACGCGAGGCAACGAGAGACCGCAATAAAAATGAAAAGTGACACTTTGAGAACCCTTGTAGATGTGGTCGACGCGAAATTTGAAACGATTACCGATACAACGCTCAATGACTCACACACCCGGAATCTCCTCCCCTTCTGCAGTCACAGATTAGAGAATCAGAGTCTACTCCAGTCGTCTCCGGATATTAATAAACCAAGTGTTCGGCGGTATCGACGGGATAGGGGAAAGAGTCCTGTGATGCATTCTTCGTTGTTGTACAGGTGCGCAGCTGTCGTTCCGTCCTCGCATATTCACCACTTCTCACAAATAACAGTGTTTTCATTGGTGTCTATCTGTTGTGGCTATGAATTTTGTCCCCCTTCTCGCCCCACAATCCTTGGTGCATCTTCTCGTCACGCCATCAGACGCCACATCTTGATAAAGTGGAAAGACGTGCCAAAGGCTGTGAGAGGAGAGGTAGAACCATAATGAATACCCTATACAGAGAGTTAAAAGCACAAGACGCAGTGGCACTGCGGCAGAGTAGAGCGTTGGGGCACGCACGTCCCACTACGCTGACTTATCCCCACACATCATCATGGTGCGCGCACACGCACACACGCACAAACACTCAGTCTGGGAGACGCGACGAGGGAGGATGGCGAACGCTGCTCCCTCGCTGCAGTCGTGATTAATTCCGCGTGTAAAATGGGGAAAAGGGATGAAAAAGAATCAATGGAATGCGGCTGTGCGTAAGCTGACACAGCGATGAGCAAGTGTATCCCTTTGCTTCTCTTTCTTCTGTTCCAATACTGGTGATGCGGGGCGGGTCGCCAGGAGAGTGGATACCCATGAGAGTGAAGGTAGTGGACTGTACTCTGCACGAACTGCAGTGCAGCAACGATCATGAAGAGGTTAGCGCAGTCATGAAACTACACCGCAAGTGCATAGCTGACGAAGGGAATGAAGGGAGAAACACTCAGTGAAGGATGCGCTGGATTGTTCATCCGCAGTGATTATCATTCACTTCAACCAAACTAAATTCTTTTCGAGTGCACTAATCCCTGCGGCTATCTCTGCTAATGAAGTCGCTGAAGGCGTGTTGTCTTCTCCAGATCCGAGATGCTGGTCGCAAAGGTTCAGCACGTCATCTTCCTTCATTCGTCGGACGACGTAAATGTTCGTACTCTTGCGCTGTCTGGAAACATAGTCGAAGTAGTGAAACACTTGTTTAAAATTAGTGGGCGAAGAATGAAAATACTGCTATAGGCCACTTACTTCGCAAGTTTCCCGGCAACATACAGGGAGAGGGGAAGGGAAGAGCGTTTGATATCTTCAAGTGGAGTGGAATAGGGCGTAAGAAATAGTTGTGAGCAGCAGACACATCTCTAAAAGAGAATATACTTTGAAAGCTGGTAAGTGAGTGAGTAATAACACCCCAGCATCCAAACCGTCGTTTAAGATACAATAACAGACCTGCGTGATCGCCTAGTCGATGAGGCCGTGCTTCTCTCTCCAAGGTGTCGGCTATCCGTTAAGCGGGGAGATGGAATTCTGAATTATATGATGAGAAGCTGAATCAATACCTTTTGTGTTCATTCATACCAGACAATTTGAAGGAAATGAGAAGCAAACCGAATATTGGTAAGTCGTAGGGGTTAGTGTGTGTACTCCACCCCGCAAGAGTATGTGCGTGTGTGTATTATCCGTATCCCAGATTCAGGAGCTCGCCGTTCACTTGGGAAGCACTGAATCAGGGTATACTATCGGACTGAGTGTCCCAGGCACACACACACGCATACGGTGGAATCGGGGAAGAGAGATGAAAGAGAGAAAAGGAAGGTGAGTAAGAGGAAATAAGAAAGGGAAAGAGTATCAGATAAAAGAAAAAAAAGGTCAAGTGGCTCCCATTTGAGTGTGCGTTGCGTTGCTTTCTTCTTCTGCACGTGCACACACTGTTGCTTCAGAATCTTGTGAAGCGATCAGAATGATGAAAGCGTGAAGTAGCGGTTGCTCTCTGACAAGAGAAACCATAACCAGAAGCAGAAGCAGGAAAGAGGAGGCGAGAATAATACAAAAAGAAAAGTCTGCAAGAAGATTCGGCTAGCGTGACGTCCATATAGAGTCCACTTTTTTATGTTCTCTCCATTGCCGTTGAGAGAAGCGAGACCCATCACCTTTACTGCTCAGCGGCATGCTGGATGTAAGGGTTGACATACAGAACCATGGGAAAAGTCACCATGTATTTAAAAAAAAAAAAACGATTCGCGAGACGCGCGTGGTGCAAAGAGGGGGTCACAGTAAAGCGACAGAAACGATGCCTAGCTAATGGGGGCGGCTCGAACAAAAAACAATAGCACGGACTCGCCACTCACTGACCGCCCTCTTCATTATGTTCCGGCGGTAAGTTCTTTATCAGTATCCCGTCTCCGACTGTCACGAATGTGCGCAAACCGTTCTTGTCCATCACCACCACGTTGAATTCATTGTGCCTGTTCTCGCTGTGTACGTAGCGGCACGGTCGCCACTTTCTCTCTCCATTCTTCTTGAAAAACGAGCGCGAGAACTCCGTTTCCATGCGGAAGACAACCGGCGGCCAGTCCCAGTTGTGGCCCTTGCCAATCACGACGCCGGGATCCGTACTGTTATCAACGGTTCCTCCCTCAGCGAGCGCGAATATCGGTACGCAGATGTTGCAGCCGGTCTCCCGCATAAGCGACGCTGTAAAGGTGTAGGAAGCGCTTTCCGCAGCTGTGCTGGGCTTGGCGCTAGCCACTCCCGGCACAGCTGCCAGAGACTGCACAGTCTCTGCGTTGAAGCCCATCTTCTCCAGCTCCGCAATTAACTGTGCGTGGGAGCCAAAGGCTTCGCTGGTGTTCCGCTTACACTGAAGAAGAAGAAGGATATCGCCACTTATCGCGATGGCGTCCGCGTACGGCGCCTGTTCACCATTAACAAAGCACAGAGATGAATTGTTGCCGTTTACTTTCGCCTCCTTGATAGCGGCACACAGGCCAGCGTACTGTTTTGTCTTTTCGACATCTGGATCGGTTTTTTTCAGTTCTTCCGCAAGTGACTCTAACTCTCACTTCTTCATCGCACTTAGCGGGCGATTTGAGAGCAGTGGCTTCAGATGCAATTCTTAGGACAATCACTAGAATGTCGCTGTCTGCGCAACCATCCGGGGGAGGGTGCCCCCGCTAGAGGGCAAACGGTGGCAACGTGTGTCTTGCCGGAGCCGCTGTCATCCACGATAAACAACGGTAAAGGAAGCTGTCGATCATCTGAATGGCTAAAAACCGCCTCCTTCACCTGGACGACAAATTGGCCGAGGCCAAACTCGCTGTAGCCACTGCGGGGCCTCTCTGCGGTACTTTCCCATTTTACCTTTTCTTTTTGGCTAAACATGCGCGGCAGTCGGAGTCGAACCTACGTCATTGAGTAGACTGCGAGGCGACTGCACGAGCAACCACTAGCCTATAAATCACGTGTTGGGTGTTTGGCAGAGTTGTCATCAGGCCACTGAGCTGACAGAGGAAAGTCATGGAGGTTTGCTCGGAAAGGACGATGTTTCCCGGCATAGACAAGGAAGGGCGCAGCGTTATACCGAGGTAATCAAGTTTTAAACTTCCTCATTCCACTGAAGACTCACAAGAACAAGTGCAAGCTATCGGGAGGGCTTCACAGGACCACGCAGATCCCACGGTCCTTCGTTAATGGTACTCTTTGATCGCTTCTCAGCAAGGTCAATCATGGCGTCATTATCTGATGAACGTCCAAGTTCATCGCACGCATCATAATAGGTCTACTTGAAAAGCCTAGAGAAGATTTTTGAGAGCTACATGAGCAGTCAGGAATGAATGAGTGCAGTAGGGGAGTAGTTGGGAGGTGGAGAGACACTGTATCAGCACCGTGTCACGCGTTCATTCAAACTCGTCATCTTTCCCATTTGTTTGAGTGACAGCAAGAACATGTTTCCGGTGCAACATGTATTCTTTTATCGGCACGGCATTGTGAGATGGTAACTCCTTCTTTCCTCACTCGCTCCACAGAAATTGATACTAATGAAAAAGGATATCAAGGGCAGACGCACTTCTGGATTTTTATTTTGAAACTGGGAAATTTTTATGGCATGAGAATAATAAGTCGGTTATATGTTTACAGTTTACCTCCACTTTTTCTCCTCGGCACACAACAATAGCATAGCTACCAATAGTACTAAAAAAAAAAAAAAAAAGAACAGCTCTATTATTACTCCTCTGTTCATTTAACTTTCCGCGCAGGCAAGTGAGTGTAAGACACACACAAGCGACTGTCATATAAAATTTGAAAAGAAAAAAGGAAAAAAGAAGATAGGAGAAGAAAAAGTTAGTGAAATAAACATACTTAACTGTTCCAACAGATAAACAATCAGGCATGACCTAAAACTTTTGAGGTGCTTCTCTGGGAAGAAATAGAAAAGAAAAAGTTTGCGGAGAAGATGAAAGTATTCGGTCATTCAAAAACTGTTGTGACGCTTTCTTTCGCGACTTTCCAGATAGTTAATTTGAGTAAGTTAGTACGATGCTAATTACTCCTTATGAATGGCATCAATTAGAAAAGATATTCCTAAGAGTTCTTTTTTTTTTTAAGCCCGGCGTGCGAAGAAACATTTTCATTGATTTCAAAAAAGATCAGTTCCAATGCTAAGAGAAAAACAAACGTGCCAATTCCAGCAACACATACGACAAGAAATGTGTATTGAGAAGAAGAAGAAAAGAAAGTAAAAAGAAAAAGACAATACGAAGATAGTTAGAAAATTTGCGACATTTTATGTATATTTATTGAATACAAAAAAACAAAAATGCAATGACATTCCTCCGTCAAGAGAACATGTGGGAATCAATCACCTGCGGCTCTGAAGCAGTCGTTTTGACTGTGTTGATAGAGGAAAGCACAATCCTTGTATCGGTTACTATCGAAAAGAGATTGCCAAATAAAAGCATCAAATTGGTGACATTGAAAAGAACGTGGAGGTGTGAAGAAACGTGGAGGGTGGAAAGACGAAATGAGAACAATGTCACAATGAAAGGAAAAAGCAAGATGTTCGAAAGAAACGTTGAGGAAGGAAGACCGTCAAGTGTATAGAATATAGACAAAGAAAGGGTGGGAAGTGATGACAATGAGAGAGAGAATGCAAGAGTTAGATTTCATAGATACATACATACGTGTATAAAAAAGATGGGGTAAGCAAAAACTATACGTGATGGCATGAAAAAACGACATCACTCTTTATTAGAAAAAGAGAGCTTTGAGTGATGAAGATGAAAGAATGCGCTATAGAATGGAAATTGTACATGTCCACGCCTTTAGATGGAAAATTTCTTTCATCACTTTAATAGCTCTGCAGTCTGGCAGAGTGTTTGTATGAAACTTCATCAGAGTCGCCATGGGCTTACCAGTGCATTCGTCTCAGTATGGCATTCTTACAGTGGCCTGCTGATATACAATGTACCGGAAAGACGTTACAGCAGAAGGGAAAGTGGGAGGGGGGGAAAAGACAAACGAAAAAATTTCAAATAGCAATCAGAGGGTGAAGGTACAAATAAAGGATAAAGACTTGACAAAAGGAACAACAGTAATAATAAAATGTGTGGCATTGAGCAGATACCTTTCCGAAAGTTAATAAAGGATCAATTTTTAGAAGAAATAGTTTCATATATCAGTGCCGTTCTTTGTGGGGAAAGGTGTGCATACGATGTACCTTGCTTTGTTTCCTTGACCATTATAAATGATTTTTACTCAATTCCGTAGAGTCTTTCGAGCAGTTTTACGCACTGAAGCGTTCGTTCAGTGGGTGCAGTGATACTTGCCGGATCAAAATTTTGTTTCCCTGATCTTCAGTGCTTCAACCTCACAAAATATACCCACGTTCCTAAGATGAATGAGCAATTACAGTTCCTCCACGCTATGGTTGCTCGTCACATCCTCGGCAGGAGAGAAGACTTCCATATCCCCGTCCTCGCGAATCTCGGTGTTCTGTTCCATGAAATCGGTATCGACATCAACAATTGCCGCACCTGCGTGGTGCGACTTGTTACGCTTCTGACGGCTGCGGCGCTTCTCCCGCACCTTCGCAGGAGCAGCCTCGTCAGCGGGTACGTAGGGGCTGAGCGGATTGGCGACGGGCACGTCGCTGTCGCGCGGCGGGTAGTAAATATCTTTGTCGGGGCCTTCGGGCAACTTGTCATTGGTTTCAACGGCAGTGTGATCATCTTCATCACTCTTCTTACAGCAACAGCAGCACAGCACAACAATCAGGACTGCCAGCAACACAACAACTGCAAGAACAATAATGAGAATGGCCCACCAAGGGAAGCCCTTGCTCTTCTTCTCGCTCTGCGGAGGATACGCGATGTAGCCGTCATCCGCACCCTGCGTCGTTGTGCAGATCACTTGGTACGGTCCATCGATAGGCTTGACGTTGATCCACCCGCCCGCACTCTTACTGTAGGCGAGGAGGGTGGCAGAGGGTGCCGTCTCCGTAGCGTCCGCAAGCTTCGGATAGCCGGGAGCCCACTTGGCGTAGGCGCCGTCAACGGGCACCGCGGCAGGGTCGCTGTCAAGCGCGTAGTTCTGCGTGAAGGCGGGGCCGTGTCCGCTGTCGCTCGACTTCACCATCCACTGCCACGCGCCGCTGAACGTGTCTCCGGCAAACGCGCCACCGAGAAGAACGACGTCGGGAATGTCAGGGGATGCGGCACTGGACTCTAAAGCATTTTGTACGTTCTCATTCCACACACGCAGCGGCACTCCACCCGTAAGGTTGCACACAGCGAACGGATCATTCCAATCTGTACCAGTCTCGGGGTCGTTATCACCGCCGCCGCCACTGTTCTCGCCACCGCCGTTCTCGTCGCCACCCGTACCCATGCCGCCGTCACCGTCGCCACCGCCAGTGCCGCCACCGCCGCCACCATTAACGGGAGGCTTCGGGGAGACTACCAGACCGTAATTGTACGGAGCGCAGGCCGCAACAGTCGGAGTTACCGCTCCATTGTGGCTGACCCACTGTCCGTCGGAAAGAACAAACGAGGAGTAGTTGTGGCCTTCCGCAGGTTCGTTCACCCAGTTGGTATAGTTGAAAGGAGTTAGCTTATCAGTCAGTAGAATCGGGTCCACCCAGCCCCACTCGCCGCTGGTGCTGTCCTTGTAGGCTCCTAGAAGAACTGGCGTGCTGGCGTCCGAGACTAGCGCGCTTCTGGTGTTGAGCAGTTCTTTGATCACGACAGACTGCAGCTCAAGGTCAATGGTGGCATTCACAACCTGCACTGGGGCGCCGTTGTGAGCGGCGCAGGCAGCCCAGCCGGCAGCGACGTCTCTAACGGAGGCGCTGCTCCGGTCACCCCTCGTAGACCCAACTGCAACAAGGAAGACGCCAATCTTGCCGGAAACAGCACCAGCAGAGCTATCACCAGAATCATCACTGTTACTGTTAGCAGAATCATTAGTGCTGTTCCCGTCGCCACTGTTTTCTGATTCGTCACTTACTGTGCCGAGCTGACAGGCAAGGGCGTAGGGAACTCCTGCAACACTGGGGTCAACGTTTACCCATCCGGCAAGTGTTGAGCTAAATCCGACCATGTCGTGGTTCGCATCATGTAGAGGGTAGCCAGTTCCCCATTTAATGTGGGACGCTGCGTCAATAGCGAGCAGCGAGCCGTCCGTCCAGCTCACAGACCCGTCAGTGGACAACGTGGAACGCGTCAGCAACACAGTATCCTCGGCGTCGATCACGCCCAGTGTTAAAGCGCGTCGCACGGCAATTCCGAGTCCGCGCTGGCCCGCCTCCTCCGTGATGATCAATGGCACACCTGGTGGGTCGTTCGTGAAACAAAGCGCCGCGCTCATGTTGTGTGGAGAATTTGGTGCTGGCAATCCGGCAGGAGACTTAACCACAAATGAGAACGAAGCCGGGCGGCTCTTGGGCTCGCAGGCGACGAAGAAGGCGGAGAAAGAGGAGCCATTGACACTTGTCCACACACCCATCCCAGCACTGCTTGCAACAATATCTTCACCAACGGACGCTTCAAAACCACTGGGCCAGTTAGTGTACGCGCCGTTAAAAGAGAGCCCTGAGACCCCTGTCGCGAATTTGCGGCTTTGATCCCCATTCCACGCCCAGTCGTCAGAATGAGCAACGTACCGCCCAGCGGTAAGAATAGGATCGCCTCCCGCGAAAGAAGCACCCCTAAAGATTCCGCGCATCTCAGCCACCTGCAGACTGTACTGCACGTCTGCACTAGTAATCTGAAGTGGTGAGCCTAGTGGGTTGCTGAGTGAGCAGACCCGAGACAGTGAAGGAAAACCTGGTTCAGGCGTAGAAAAATTCGCCTGAGTAGAAGTGTTGGACTCGACAATGAAGATGCTTTGCTGTGTAACCTCTCTCTGATAGCACGCGACGATGAAGTTTGGCTGATCTGCTGCAATGTTAATGAACCTCATGTGAGTAGTGTCATACGCGAGAAACGTGAAGTCCTCATTTGCACTCTTCGCTGGGTAGCCAGTCGCCCAAAGCACACGGAGTGACTTCAGTTTTGCTTCGGCATACGTAATGTTGGTGAGAACCACAGCACCAGCGGTGAGGGAGCCGTCGGCTACCTTCGCCATGATGCCGATCTCAAGACGCAGAAGGCTGTCGTTATCAGTTATTGGATATGGTACGCCGAAAGGCTGTGGGTTAGCCTCGCAAAGAACGGAGGCCTGTTCTGGAGTTTGCGAAAGAGTGGCAACACGGGCAGGAGCAGTGACAGTAAAAAGATCTTCGCTGTCAGTCGAAAACTCCTCATGTCCCGTCTCACAGATGGTCATTTGATTCGTCGAGATAGGAACATTGACCCAGCCGCCTTTCTGAAGCGAGAAGTAGACCGTATTGGTGCCGCCTGTCTTCATTGGATAACCGATCGCCCAGTTCTGGTACTGCTTTGTGTTGTCCGCTGTGGCGCCGTCCTCAAGGGAGTATTTGTCCGTGAATGGTGCGTCGCTGCCGCTCCAGAACCACGCATCTTGGAATGGGTCGTAGGAGCCGGCGAGAGGAACGAGAAGATCCAGTGGGACCTTCGTCGAATCGGTTGCGTCGAGACGCTTCAGCAGCGCGATTTCGAGCGCCGCCTGCACGGTGGAGTTGGGAATTGTCATTCCGCGTGTCGTCGAGCTGCGTTGAATGCACGTGCTGTCAGCCAGACTGCCACCGCCGCTGCCACTGGCCGTTGATGGTTGCGCGGGGAGATCAAGCTTCTCACTCATAAGTTCAGCATCCGTTTTCTCCCCAGAGCCAGCGACGCAGGCGACCCACCTTACAGCCGTGTCGATGTCCGCTAAAGTGTACCAGCCACCAAAGCCCGGACTATACCCGAGGCCAAAAGCGCACTCCTGGCCACTAGTGGATTCAATCAGTCGTAGGGGATACCGGCCGGCAAGCCAGTTTTGGTATGCTATGGCGGTCGAGCCAGTTGAGAGGTCGAGGCCTCTCATGAAAGGTGCTCCAGTCACTGTGTGAATCCAGTGGCCGTTTTCCACATCTGCCGGGTACACATCAGAAACGTACCTACCGTGAATAAAAATGTAGTCTCTGGGCCGTAGCGCCGGAGACGGTTGTGAGGCCATTTGGATCGCCTTCACGTCAAGCTCCAGCTGTTTCGCTGCGCTATCGAAGGCGACAGGAGCCTTCCCGCGCGCAAGACAGAGTTGATAAAGAGCACGGGAGGCAAGACCAGCAGGTACGGGCTCGATCAGAATGCTGGAACTCGGTGTCTGGGCAGTTGGTGCTGCTTCGCAGGCAAGCCATGTCGGTAGTTCATCCTTCGCCAAGTTGATCCATCCGCCAATGTTCATGTTGTACGCAAGCTGAACTTTTCCGAGGGACCCTCCTGTGCCAGGGGTTGTTGTTGGGTAGCCCGTAAACCACTTGTTGTAGGTGGAGCTGCCGGAGGGAGTGAAGCCCGTCTGCATAACTTTGCCATTCGTGTAAAAGGTCCAATCACCACTGGCACCGTCAGCAGGTAGAATTGGGTATTTGCCGCTGCGTCCAGCGTACGAGGCCCCGAGAAGGATGGTCGCCTTGCCGTTGGCTTCCTGCTGCGCAGCATCGCCGGTCAGAATGGCCGCCATGACCTTCTGTTCAAGCTGCACTTGCCTTTGAGCAGAATCGATAGTAGCTGGCTGCAGCCTGTTATTCGTGAGAGAGCAAAGTGGGAAGGCAGAACCAGCCCCGACACTGTAAAGCTGAGTCACAAGTACGATGTCATTCGATGGAAAACTTACTCCGCTAGGAAGGTTCTCACAGATAACGTACATTCGTCGCTCCGCGCAAGCCGTCTCGTAAGAACGGGCACGCCAACCTCCTGCACGAACAGGCTCAGCACCGCCCGCAGAGAACGTGAACAACACACGGTGCTCCCACTCATTATCGAAGCAAAACGGTTCTCTTACCATTGTGTAGTGATTTCTTGCCCATCCAGTGTAAACCGACGGTTGAGAGAGGTCAAAATTATACTTATCAGTGCGGCAGCGTCCGCGACTGAATACTACACCATTCGGTTGTTCGTTAATGTCGTTCCATCGCCATTCCTGAGTGTTGGGGTTGTAGGAGCCTCCCATGGCGAAGTAGGAATCCATCTGACTTTGTTTTTCGTCGTCTGTGCCAAAGAGGCCAACAATAACTTGAGATGCCATAACGACATCCTTTACTCCAGTATCTGGTTGAGCAAGTCTTTTACCACGGGCTTGGCACACGCGATCGATGGCACTTTTGTCGCCAGCACCGCACGCGGCAGAAACGGGTGGGGCAACGGTCTCCATACCCCAGTCGTTAGACGGTCCTGGCACTCGTTCGCAAGCAACCTGAGCTCTATTCATGCCAGCGCCAAAGTAATTAAATAAGATATTACCGTTTGTGACACTGACAAATAAGAATCGAGGAAATGTATAACCATCGTATGTTAAAGCACCATTCATCGATATTGTCCCGCCACCAAAAACACTGAAAACATCGGGATTCTTCGCAATCGGATGATCCTCAAAGCCACCAGTAGCTATAAGTGCTCCGCGGGCGTACTGCATGTCAAGATTACTGTTGTCAGGGAAACGCCATTCGCCATTATAGCGATCGCTCACACTATTAAACGAATAGACGTAAGGTAAAATTCGGCGAACATCATCGTGCGGAAAAAGATTAAGCTTTTCCTGTGTGTCTGGAATAAACAAACGACCACCCTTTGCAATACACATTGCTGGGTATCCTCCAGCGGCGAATGTCTCGCTGAACATCCCACCAACTGTAAAAATTTCGTTTTCGGCGCCATTGACTCTACAAAGAGGAACATTTGTGATAAATAAACCTACGAAGATGACCGCCAGCAGAACCGTAATCGGGTGGGAAAGGAGCGAAGAGGCTGGCATGACTGTGAAGTGTCTTAATGCAGAGGAAGTGATAGAAAATAACGTATTATCGAGGGGGATAACTTACTTTTGGATAAATGTACTACAAGGGTCGCTGTGGGGGTAAGAAGTTGAGTAACAGTTATTTTCTAAACGTATGTACTTGTGTCAGTGAGAGCGATGACACTTTTTGGGTGTGTGACAAAACTGTTTAAGACAAATTATGAAATTTTTGATTTAGCTGTTTGCCCCACTACTGTTTTTTTTTTCAATTACAGACTGTTTCCTTCCTGTGATACAACGTTGAAAAAAAAAAGGCACGGGCTCTGGTTTGTGGAACAGAGGGGAAAGAAGGGACAAGATAAATAAATCAAAAGAAAAACAAGGAATGAACGGGGGAAGAAAAAAAAAAGAAACAATAAAAACTATAAACTAGGAAATGAAACTAGAAGAAATGTCAATAAAAAAAGGTCCAGGAAAAACGAGAGCAGCAAGAAGTGCTGTGGAGAAAACTGTCTGTGTGTGTGTTTCGGCTCTAAAATTAACGGAACTTGGCTTTCGGAGTAGTGTGGTAAGGGAAACTTAGGCCGTTGAAAGGGGAAAAAAAACTGATTGAAGAGAAGAGGCAGTTGTTAAGAACAAGGAGATAGTGAAGTAGGTTGCACATTCACAGAGAGGGAGGGAGGGGAAGAAATGCGATGGAGTGACTATTCAAAGTTTGCCGGACCCAACGGCAGTGCGGTAACGCCATGAGTATCAGCGTTGAAGTACAGGAGCCCATCACCTCCGACCCCTATAACGATTCACTCTGCGTGAAACAGTCGCGATCATATATAATCCTGGGTTTTCGCAGCATGTGTCAGCACACGCGCCGCAAGGTAAAGAATAGAGCAGCGGGTAAAACGGAGCTTCTTCTGATGTGAGACAAATCCATAAAGTTGAAGATAAGCGCAAAGGGAAAGCATTGAGGAAAAGAAACAAAAAAAAAATAGCGATAATAATTAAAAGACTAGAAAAGGAATCTGAAAGTAAGTGGGTCACTGGGGAGAGACATTACGTGAAGAGAGTGAGTACGAAGCGGGACAGTTGTAGCGGTAAGGTTAAATATGTCTTCTATCGAAAAACGGAGTCAATTCTGATGACCTCCAGTACGAACATTGTAATTGAAGATGGAAGCGATTAAAAGAACGAAACAAAAAAAAAAATGAGAAGAGAGCAAATATCTGAAAAGTGTGAAAAAGCATCACGAGAGACTGAGAACGCACAAATACCTCCCACTAGTGCAAAAAGTATGTAGCAAAAACACTTGGGGATGGTGAAGTACAGCAGGGGATGAGAAACGAAGGTCTATGAGGATCGCCTAAGTCGGCCATCATTTTTTTTTCGGTTTTAGAGAAGGACTCTTCTTCTCTGAAATGACCGGCACCATGTTGCGCCTTCCCTAAGGGATATTGTTAGCGCTCTTGGATAATGTTGCTGAGCCCTCACGAGAACATTTTCTTACGCTTACAGGACTTCGTCACGCCGTGCGAGAGGCAAACAAAAGGGGTCGCGTCGCACCATCCATGTCCGTGCGCCACAACCCGTCGAGGCTCGAAATCCAACCTTGACGATGGCACGGATGAGAAAAGCAGCGGCACAGCTACCTTGCACTTGAAGTGCTTCATCAACCTTGCAGTACCCGCAGCATATTCTTGAGACGCTTCACATGTTTCGGCATCTGGTTCCGCCTGCTTGCTTCCTTCCTCTTCGCACGAGAAGCCAAGCACGGACAGCGCTTCTTTAACCTCGGATGGTGATTTAAAGCCTTCCGAACCGTCCTTGTACATCGCCAAAAAGAGGACATCGCCAGCGACTGCAACAAAGTTGGCGTAGAGCGCTGCTGGATGGTTGAAAATGACCAAAGCCGTTTTTCCTTCCGACAGTTGTGGCGCCTGCTGCCCGCCAGCAGTTATGACCAAATCCTGTTCAAATAACGGCTGATTAACAATATGCGGGGTGATCAGCATAGCACTGAAAAGTAGAGGGGCGGTGCGGGTGTGCTTCAATGGAGTCTTCTCCAGATTTACCCTCGTCTTCTTATTTTTGTCTGATTGCCTAGCACGTGAATATCCTGCCCAAATCGGATCAAGTATGCCGAGAAGCTCAGCGACAGAGACGGTGGGAGGGGTGTCAGTGGCTCGGAGAGCACTTCGAAACTCGTCAATGTCCTCATCCGACGTCGCCTTCTTGTGCTTTTCCATAACTTGCTGGCGCGTATTCTCGTCCCGCGTCCACGGGGGAACGACGCGCACTGCGTCGAGGAAGGCGGTGAACAGAAACGCATCGAAAACCCCAGGGGTATTTGGCATGGATTCCGTTGCCGAGGGATCCGCGCCGTAGCGCATGGCGGCCATCAGGATCTGTTGCGTGCTAATGTCGATACGAACCTCTTCGTGGGTGGGATTTCCACTCTTCGCATGTAAGTCTTTGGTGTGGATGGGGAAGAGGCCCATCACTACAGGGCTGGCGTCGCCCATCGGCTTGAGCAAATCCTCCGCCATGGGCTGCTCCTCGGGCTTCCACAGGATCACCCGGCGTAGACCCTCAAGTGTTGCAGCTGCGCCGGCCGCTCCAGAGTAGGCGCATAAGCCATTATGCTTGCAGTATTCCTGCATAGCTTGGCAGGCCACGCGGTGAGCCAACTTGGCTAGATCAGACATCGTCGTAGCGACAGTGACAGGAAATGAGTGGCACTTTACTGTGTTCGAAAACGAGCACAAGATGACAAGGGGAGAGAAATGAAAGTATTGCTTATGACTGTATGTGTTAATGTTGCTGTTGTCTAGTGTCAAAAGATGTAGAATGATGCCATGAATAAATAGAGACAGTGGCTTTTTTTAAAGGAAGATTATGAAGAGTCCCATTGCACTCATTTCGGCCCAGTCATGCCTTCAGCTACCATCACTCACCTCGAAAACACAGATTTCACATACAAAATACAGCAAACCACCAATAAGCAAAAAAAAAGAAGTTATAAAGAGCAAGCTTTATCGCCCTCCGCCCACGGCAGGGCAGTAGCCAGGCAAGCGCCACCACGCACAAACTCATCATATGTAAATCCGGCGGCCTAAGGACTGCCGCTGCAGTTGCTCAAGGATCCAATCCAGCTCCCCACTACGCGCGTTGCTCTGACCCGCACTCGCCTCCCGCCATCTTCGTCGTACGTCGGCTGCGGGTAAAGGGACAGCATTGCATCCAGCCTGTGCAATAGCATTCTCCATGTTGCCAGGAGAGGGGGCGGATGGAAGACCTCTGCAAGGGCCAGCCAGACTCCAGAGAGGTGGGAGAGGCAGCAACTCCAGCAGCCTGTCCGCCACCCTGTACTGCTCTGCTGTTCTTGCGCTCCACTGTCCCGTGTCTTTCTTTCCCCACAGCGATGAGTGCGGTAAAAGCGGAAACAGCGACGGGGTGAGGCGCAGTAGATTGCGCATGTGTACATACTTGTTTGAGCCCGCAAAGTGCCACAGAAAAGGTATGGGACCCTCACTCACTAGGCGACCCGAACGGCGCGAGCGGCGGGAAGGAAGCAGCGCGAGGTCTGACAGGAATGAGCACGATGAGCAGTTGATGAGCGCACCGGGAGACGATCCGCGGCAATAGAGGGAGCTCTCTGCAGGATCGGCAACGAGACCGGCGAGTACCTTGTTGCCGAGGAACGACGGCTCCAGTGGCAAGCTAACGGCAGCATGTCCCCTCCTGTTCCCCCATAGCCCGCCCGCCTCCATGACAGGCACCTTTTCCAGCTGCAAGACGCCGTCACGACTGCCTGAAGAAGTGAAACGAGCGCGGCGAGCGAGCAGGTCGCTCGCCAGAGCCACCAGCAAGCCGGACGTGTCGACAGCCAGCAAGCCGTGCGGTACATCAGCGAGGGCATCCGCTATGATGCGTCGACGCGACGTTTCGGTAGCGGGGAAATCAAAAGCGGTGTTATGAAACGGTTTCCACCTCCTTGTCAGCCACTGAGCCTCGCGCGAGCCCTCAGAAAGCTCCAGCGGGCCTCCTACATCAAATTCACGCAGACGTATTTGAATGTACAGCATGCCGATGGCACCCTGGTCGTCGGCAAGGGGCCAGGATCGCAGCGGCGGCAGCCCAGGCGCGTGTCCCGACTTCTCGCCGGCGGCGGGTGAGGAGGCATTTGCTACTCTTGGGTTGGTGCGATTGGAAGTTTCTACAAACGAGGTAGAATGTGGAGGGCTTGGAGTAGCAATAGCTGCAAGAAGCGCGTTCGCCGTATTTAAAAGCCGACGCAGCGCCCAGACACGTGCGACAACGACTCCAGAGTTCAGATGAGGTGCACGGCTCCGTGCGTGCGACGCGAATGTGTAAGAACTGGAAAAATGCTCTTCTGAGGAGTGGGTTTCCACACCGGTCTTGTGCATTGTGGAATCTTGTGCCTCCAGTATGGATTGCTCCTTTAGCCACTGCCTCATCATCTCGTCCACGGTGATGTAAGACTGCCGTGCCGTCGCCAGAGCACCGGTGTGCAACAGATTAAATTCTCCAGCGCACAAAACGGGTGCCATGGCCGCGTCTGTTCGAATGTCGCGCACGTAGCGCCGTACTGCGAGCTCGGGGCACGTTCCATTTAGTGTCTCAGCGCACCGCACAGCGCTAGAGTTCCTCGTTGACGATCTGTTTCGTTGGATTGCAGGAACGATCATGAGGTGCTCCTCCTCACTGTGGGCGGTCACGCTTGCAAAGGCGCGGAGAAACGGAAGGATATCGCGGGTGCCGGTGAAAAAGACATCGGAGTCCAAGAAAACGACGACGTCACTGTCCAACCACTGAGGGTGTTGGCTCATAACTTCAGTGGTTCCATTTTCCAACAAGGAGAGAGTCCCTTTGGCTGCGTCGCTTTCACGTACAGGGGCAAAGAGCCCTTGTATCGGAAGAAGTTTACGCAGAAAGCTAAAGTGGGGCCAGTCCTGTGCAATGACCTCAACAGGTACGCCGGCAAGCGCAGCCGCCAGACGAAACATGCGCACAGTCGCATCGAGCTTGTGCGACATCGTGACGAAGCGCACTCGCACCGCCTTCACCAGCGTTAAAGTGGTCGGATCACTAGCACCCTTTCTAGGAGGTATAGAGTTGCTGTCTTGGGCAAGCGGGGATGGTGAGTCCAGACGCGTCGTTTTTCTGACGCAACTCTCTTCCCGAATCAAGCGGTGATAAAGGTCAGGACCGCGGCGGGCGCGCAGCTCCTGGTCGATCTCGACATGCTGGTACCGCGCCATCGCCGCGCGGATTCGCCGCGCCAGCTCGTCAGCAGAAATGCCAATAACCTCGGAACTCTGGTCTCCATCGTCGTGTCGGGACGGGTATGGTGTGTTCTGCACATCACCTTTTGATGTTGTATTTGAGAAGTGCATCGCAGACGCAGCAAGCAGGACAAGACAAAGCGCCACCAGCAGTGGTCTTACGCTCTTCCGACGCACAAGAGTACACTCTCTCCTCTTATGTCTCGGATTTTGAAATGTTTGAGTGTGCTCGGAATTCATTTGCTGGGGAAAGCCTACACGCCAGAACGGAGAGGGAAGGAGAACGAGTGCGCAAAAAGTGAAAAGAGAATGGCTCAGTCAAGTCGCCAATATCCGCATGAAAACAACAGCTCCGTGGCGGAGGGGGAGAGGGGGGAAAGCGGCAAGAGATAAAAGACGCTGAGAAAACTGGCGTTACCGCTGCCGCCAACCCTCCATCTGTTTAATCAGCAGAGCGGGTGTACGGCTACTTCTACGCCCCGCGCGTCGGAGGAGCGTCGGATACCGTTGGCAATAGCAATGGTAAGGTTTTCCACTGTCGACCGGGGTAGGTGGCGGAAGGTGTGAGAGAAAACCTGCAGAGCCGCGCTACTAGGTCATGTCCTAATTCGAGAAATTGGGACAACACCGCCACAGTGGTAACATTAGAACAGTGAGACGGAACCAGTTCCGAAATGAGGGTCAAACTGACGTCATTTCTCCTCACAAACTGGAAAGAAAAAAAAAGAAGAAATCACTAAACAGCTGAATAGAACGGAAAGAAAAGAGGATCAGAGGAGTGGAGTATAGACGTGCAGCATCAGTGCGAGTGAGCCCAGAGGCACACCAGTGGCGCATAGCATCAGGGTATTGGCTGCAAAAAGGTCAAACGAAGCAGTCAGTAATTGAGAGCGTCTGGAGATGGCGAAGTATCACAAGCACATTATAATGAAACCAAACAAAATGGTACGCCCTTTCACTCACTTTTTCTCTATTATCATTCCTAGATGTGCTGTCGCTTGCGATAACCTCAGCGCAAGGTGGGTCACTCATCAAATGTTTTGCGTGCCGACACAAGTACAAATATATTAATATTATTTTTTCTTTGGTAATAGTACCGTTTGGGGGAAAACACCTAGTTGAAAAAACGATCAGCCTGAGAAGTGCTCTGGTGCGTAGTAGTTGCAAGGGCTAGAAAGTAAAAAAAACAACTGAGGGAAAACCCAGGACGGCTACAGAGGAGAAACAACATCGTTTTCTCTCAAAAGAGTTGGTTTCTCCGTGACGAATAGAGAAGAGTAAAAAAAAAAGAGTAAAAAAAAAGTGAGATGGTTGCATTTAGAAGACAAAAAGAAACAACAGGTTGGCAGTTGGAGAAGGAGGTAGGACGCAGAAAGTTGTGTCCTCGGCGAGTGAGTCTGTTCAGTTGAAGAAGGCAAAGGCAAATGACTAAAATGGTAAGTGCGACTCATATAACAAAGCGTCGAGCATTATGGCCGAAACTACTTGCAGAGTAGTGAAGGAAGGGTGTACTGAGATTGGCACAGGGCGCTTCGTGTGTGTAGTCGCGAGAAAATACACCATGCAGGCGAGAGAGATATATAGTACCGCCATTAAACTGGGGGACGCACTCGCGCTGCAACAGTGAGAGAAACGAGAAAGTTGAAAGTTGAATATAGATAAAATAAAAACGAGGTTATGCAGAGGAAGACTGAAACAAACAAACGAAAATATTTAAAAAAAAAAAAAAAAGAGAGAAACATGGCACATACAGAAGGAAGGAAGACAAACAACAATTGGATTACGTGAGATTAGCACACCTTACGGCGCCATACGACGCTAGCTCTATCGCTTTTGCAGGCCAATTTGAGATGGTTCCTCTCTAGCTATGAGGAGAGACGGTGTAAGGTTCCTTGGAGCCACTGGCGGAGTCAAAGGGCTCGTTGGAGTCGTCGTCCACCGGAGACTTGCGGCGGCCGCCCTCCTGAGCGCCGGAGCGGGACTTGCGGCAGCAGAGGAGCCACACGAGCAGCCCAATCACGACAAGCAGCAGCGCGACGCCGCCCACAACGCCGACGACGATGCCGGCGATGGCGCCGCCGGACAGACCGTCGCCCCCGCCGCTGGAGATCTCGGAGGAAGGCGTCGTCACGTAGCCCTCGCACACCTGCGCAACACTGGCGGGGGAGCACACGTTGGCGGGGTCGCAGTGCGCGGGGGCTGTCTCGAGAGCCTGGGGGGTTATGAGGCTGGTGAAGGTGTTGGGCACGCAGCCGCACAGAAGGTTGGAGCTCACGTCAAACTGCGTGAACTGCTGGCGGCTCCAAGATGCCGGCACGGGGCCGACCAGCAAGTTGCCGTGCAAGTCGAGGCTGCGCGCCGACGGCGGGAGAAAGGTCTCGGGCACCGCACCGCACAGACGGTTGTTGGAGAGGTCGAGCGTGTTCAGCGCAGACATCGCCTGCCACGTGTCCGGCAGCGCGCCGCTCAGCTGCGCCCCGCTGATCTTGAGCGATTGCAGGCTGCTCATGCCGCTCCACTCCGCCGGCAGGCGGCCGGACAGCGCGGTGGTCGACAGGTCAACGGAGCGCAGGCCGGTCAGGCGGCCCCACTCAGCCGGCACCGCGCCGGTCATGGCGGGGTTGTTGGACATGTCGATGGACGTCACCGTCGCCCCCGGCCAGTCAATGTCGAGCTCGGCGAAGTCGGGCATCGCGACGCCGGCGCCGCTGGTGAAGACGCCGTTGATCGTGATCCGTACGTTGCCGTCGGTGCCGCACGTGACGTAGTTACCCGTGACGCAGTAGTCCGCGTCCGCCTTCAGCACCGTCGCCTTCGCCGCGGTGGTCGCCGTGTTGGCGCGGGTCGACGACGGCTCCTCCATGAGGCCGAGCTTGCGCAGCACAAACGTGCAGAAGTTATGTGTGTGGCGAGGCAGCGCGGCGCTGGTGCCTGGCTTAGGGGCGACGGGGACGGGCGTAGAGGATGTGGTGCTGCTGGTCTCAGGGGCCGGGTTGGGCGTCGTTGACGTGGTGCTGCTGGTGGCGGTGGGCGCCTCGCCGTCGGCCGGGAGAGGGCACGTCTGCTCGAGGCGCGCGGGGGTGCAGGCGTTGTCGATATTGCACGTGGCGAGGTCCGTGACGGCGGCGTCAAGGAAGAAGCCGCTGGTGCTCGTACTGGAGAAGGGGGAGCAGCCGCAGAGGTCGTTGCCCATTACGCCGACGCGGACGACGCGATAGATGGGTTCCGCCCAACGGTAGGGGACCGGGCCAATAAAGTGGGCATCCGTGAAGTTGATAGAGTCGAAATAGGGGGGGAGGGTCTCGGGCAGCCGGCCGCACACGCGCGTGTGGTCGAGGCGGAGGCGCGAGATGCTGGGCAGCGTCGTCCACGACTGGGGGAAGGGACCGCCGACTGAGGTGTTGCTGAGGCGGAGTGTTTCAAGGGCCGTCATGCCGCTCCACTCGGGCGGCAGCGTGCCGCTGACAGCCGTGTCCGACAGGTTAAGGCTGGTGAGCTCCGTGAGCGCGCCCCACTCCTTGGGCAGCGTCCCTCCCAGCGTGGGGTTGGCGGAGAGGTCTATCGACGTCACGTGCACCTGCGACCAGTCGATGTCGAGGGTCGAGAAGTCGGGGATTTCCAGCGGGTCGCTGCCGAGCGCGCCGGTGGCGTTGATGGCAGTGCCCTCCCACGTGCAGCGGAAGTGCGGAGAGGCGCAGAAGGTCCCCGGCGTCTTGTCCGGCCACCGCGCGCGGAGAGTGTCGCAGAACTGCGCCGTCGCGTCGCTTCGGCTCCACGCGGTCCGTCTTCGGGGCGGTGTATTTATCGCACCACTGCCTGACGGCAGCCGCGGTGCATTGCTGCGCGTCGGTCGCGGCTGCGAGGACGGGCTGCATGGGTGTGTCGGCCCACGCGTTGGGGACGGAGCCGCAGAGCTTGTTGCCGCTGACGTCGAAGCTGCGGAAGGTGCGCCCGAGCCACGAGTACGGCACCGGTCCGACGAAGCGGTTTCGAGAGAGATCAAGGGACGTGAGGTTCGGCGGGAGGCGCTCCGGCAGCATCCCGCAGAGGCCGGTGTTGCGGAGCGTGAGGCTCTCGAGCGCCGTCATGGAAGGCCACGCCACGGACACTATCTCGGTAATGGACGATATGTCCCGAAGGGTCAGCGAGCGCAGCTCTGGGAGGAGCGCGAAGTTGCCGTAGACGAACTGCAAGTAGCCGCCGACGATGGTGATGTTCGTCACGCGCACGTTGGCCCAGTCCCCGCTGAAGGAGATGTTGTAAGCCATCGTGTCATACTTCTCCGTATTGATGAGAACCTCCGCCGTCCCGTCGGCGTTGCACGTGAAGAACTTGACGCCGCACACGTCGAAATCAGCAGGGATGGACGAAGGCCACGTGAAGTCGTTGTCTTTGGGCTTGAAGTCTTTGCCGAAGGCCAGCAGGTACGCCCGCGTTGCATCGTTAATCTGCGACATGATAGATGTAATTCGAAAAGTTGTGGGGTTATTTCTCTTTTAATGTTTCTATATGTCTTCTCTTTCTAGTGGGAGATTACAGATTTTGTTGTAGTTGATGATTCGAATTCTTTTTAGGGGGAGCTCTCGTAGCTTCGTAACGTTTCAAGAGATGCGACGCAAGAAGACCGCGATAAAAGAACGCTGAAGGCCCTCTGATATTTTTGGATGCTCCCGCTTTTGATACTCTTTCGATATTTCAGTTGTTGTAAAAAGTGATGTTAAAGAAGAGAACCTTTATAGGCGATCTTGAAACTTTGCAGATAGGATTATTCTTGCTAAATAGATGGGAATGAAAAAAATGAAAAACAGGTTGGATATATAGTGTTGTCGATGGTTGTTGTTGTTGTTGTTGTTGTTGTTGTTGTTGTTGTTGATTTTTTTTTTTGATTTTTTTTTCAATGTGTGTGTGTGTGTGTGTGTGTGTGCGTGTGTGTGTGTGTGTGTATATGAAACAGGGAAAAAAAAATTAGAAAGTTTACAGTTGAAATTTTGTAAAAACAAAAAAAAAAAGAAAGAAATATGAAACAAGAGAGAAGAGAGAAAATGAGAGGGAAAGTAAAGATGATATTTTAGAGAATGAAAATAATCACAAAATAAAAATGACGATGACGATGACAAAATAGACTAGAGAAGAGAGAGGGAAGAGAATGAAAAAGCACGAGGAAGAAAAGGGAAAGAAAATGAGTGAAATACGTGTACAGTGAAAAACTAGAATATATATAGCAAATTTAATAGGAGCAGAGAAAGAGAGAGAAAAAAGAGCTAGATAATTCAGCAGAAAAAAAAAATGGGCTACAGCTCAGTTGTCGTATCTCCTCGATTTTTCTGTGCTCGTCTATTTGTTGTTGATTATTGGCTTATTTTGGAAGATGTGGGTGTGGGTGTGTGTTGTTGGATTCTTTTTAACGCTACTATATATACTTTCTGTGGCGCTTCTTTTCAGATTATATTTTGTTAAAAGCACAATTTGGCTTATTCAGCACTTTCTTTGTAGTCTCAGTTGTTGATAGTGAGTTGAAATGTCAAATAAATAAAAAAAACGAATATCGAAAGAGTGGGAAAAACAACAGAGAGAGAGAGAGAGAGAGAGAGAGAGAGAGAGAGAGAGAGAGAGAGAGAGGGAGGGAGGGAGAGAGAGAGGGAGGGAGGGAGAAAACTTCCTTGTGGAAACAAAGAAAAAGTTGAAAAGAGTTAAAAGGAATTGCAAAAAAAAAAAAGTTGGAAAGTTGGAAAGGTTGGAAAGGTTGGAAAGGTTGGAAAGGTTGGAAAGGTTGGAAAGGTTGGAAAGGTTGGAAAGAAAGCTGGAGAAGAGGGAAGATATCTTTTAACTATGAAAACGTGATGGTGGATGAGTTTTAAGAGGTGAATGCAGTAAAAGATACGTATTAAAGTTGATGGCATGAAAGGTGACCGCAAGAGATGGCACCAGAGACAGAAAAACCCCAAGGCTGTGTTTCAGAGGGAAAATATGAGCGCGGCATAGCCTGCAGAGTGTCTTTCAAAAGATGAGCAGTCAACGAACCAGCTGACAACACTTGAACACCTTTCTTTATTCATGTGGATAAATGTATTGTAAAAAGTAACGATTCATATATATATATACATACCAGGTACGGTGGAACAATGTGGGAAAACAAAGATATATTATTATTAATGGAAGAAAAAAAAAAGAAAAATAGTAATGCAATCATATTTAGAAAGTAAAAGTCGCATTAGCTCACTGTCTGACAGCAGGAGATCCAGGAAATTTTGGGCGAAAAAAAAAACAATGAATTACTTGGCCTACAAGTGAGCAGTAGAAGCGGCAGCTGAAATAAAGAATTGGAGAAGTGAGCGGGAGTACCTAATAGCATCGCTCACTCGTACGCGTATTAATAATAATTATCGGCAAAATATGTATCAGCTATTATGTTTGTTACTATTATGAACGCAAAAAAAAAAAGCAAATAGAGAAAAAGGGAAAAGAGAAAAAGGCAACGCAAAGAAGAAAACAAAAAGAAGATAGCAATAGTAATAGCAATACAATATAATCACGCGGTTGATCAAACAGAAGGGGTAATGACAAAAGTGACTAGAGTTGAGACCCGACATGTAAAAAAGAAAATGACAGTCGGCGCGGACATCGCGCCTGGAAAAGTAAAAATGTCCTAATTAAATGCGCAATCAAGCATTTACAAAACAAAAAGAAAAATTTTGAAAAAGAAAAGAAATATGGCGGATCAATGCGTTGGCAGAACAAGCAGTTCACAAAAACTGACAGAAAGAAAAGTAGAAACAAAGATGAAAACTGGAGGTAATGTAGAGGGAAAATAATAAGAGGATGACACACGCAGTGGAAAATATTTGGTCAATACGAAATACATAACTTCCGTATATCTTGTTAGGGCGGGAAAAGGAAAGAAGACCGGCGAATGAATAAATAAATATATATATTGAAACGAGAATTAGTAAAAGAAATGAAACAAACAAATACAACAATGAGCAGCGACGCTATCGGGAGCGTAGCTGGCAATGAAGAGCAAGATTAGCAGTGCCGCAGCAAGCACTGGATTGGTGTCAGGCTGCGAGAGCGGCGGGGCTGTCTCACTCGATCCTGATCCGCTCGTCGTGGAGGGCACGGTCGGCGGGCTCGTCTTCGCTGGCGTCGCGGCGGGAGGGGGAGGTAACGGGGATCACCACAGCGTCAGCGCCTTGCTCACCGCCGTCGGAGTAGTCCTCCTTGAAGTCCATCGCCGGATCGGTGCAGTTGAAGATGACGAGGCCTTCCGTGCTGAACTCGGCGTTCCAACGCGGCGCAGCGTCGTTAACCCACCACACCCGATGCAGCGCGGTGAAGTAAAAGATAGTGGTCTCGATGGCCACCACGAGGTCGACCGTGTAGTGCGCGCGTGCGAGGAGAATGTTGATGATCTGCCAAATGTAGAGCGGGGTCACGGCAGCAAGCGCGATTAGGCTGACCTTGAGCCCGCGCATCTTCTCGACGTAAAGCTGGATGGTGAGTAAGATGCTTGTCGCAGTCAGCATGTGGCCGGAGAAGATGAGGTCGCCGCAGTTGGCCCCGACCTTGGGCTTCCAGAAGATATTCGTCAGCGACGTCGGTTTATTTTTGTCAGCAATCTCGCCAATGCAGTGCTCAGACGGTCCGGGCAGGCTCGTTCCCAGGTAGCAAAACATGCGCAGCATGTGCGTCGAGGAAAAGGCGATGAAGAAGCGCACAAGCATGTTGAGCGTGTACACGGGGACGGAGCGCCCGCTCCGCAGCAGAGTCCAGTACGGATACGAGAACATGGCTGCAAGACACCCGAACATGAGGTACTGCAGTGCTTCGTTAATTATGGTGATGGTCTCGTTGCCAGACATATCGGGAAACAGTTCATGGCCAATGTCGTACAAACGGGTCTGCTTCAGGTTCTCGTCGGGGTTCTTCACGTAGTCGGAGAGCTGATGGTGCATGTAGAAGGCCAGAGTGCGGCCCACCACGCCCTGGAAGTACAGCATGAAGATGGCAAACAGAAAGATCCAGATGTCCTTCCAGAAGACGTAGGCGTCGTTCCAAAAGCGTGTGATGATCAGGCCCCGCCGAGGACTCTTCCAGGTAAGGTACAGAAACGCTACGAGCGACACCGCAATGGTGCCACCCATAATGTACTGAAACGCTTCGTACATTTACTCGGAAAAAGAAAACAGATGAGTTATCGTTTTTTGATGTTAGTTTTCGATGTCGCTGCTGCTGTGGTTTAAAAAAAAAAAAAGCGCAAAGGGGTGGGAGAAGGCAGATAAATGAATGCAAAAAAAAATTAATGTGTTTCCTTTTTCCTTTATTTTTTTGTTTTTGTTTTTTTTTTGTTGTTGTTGTTGTTGTTGTTGTTGTTGTTGTTGTTGTTGTTGTTGCTCTGTTTTGTTTTGCAAAAAGGGATAATATATTCAAATGATCCAGAACGGAGGTTCTTTTTCTGGATATGGTGGGAATAGAAGGAGAGACGAAGTTCAACAGAGGTGAAGAATGAAGAGACAGAGGTAGTATTTCAGTAGCATAGAGACACTGGGTTAGGGTGGGGGTGGGGGTACGCGAATGGATGAAAAAGAGTAGAATGTGTCAAAGAAACCGCAGCGCCAGTCAGTCAGTCTACATATGGAAGAAGCAAGACGCACCACACAAGGTTCACGAAGAATTTAGGGGAAGTATGCAGAGCGTCAAATGAAAAAGACGTGTGGGAAGAAGATGAAGCAAACGATACCAGCTAGTTGACGTCTCCAGAAAATGCTGGGGTGTCTACAATATATAGTGCGAGAGGGCGCGGTATTTGGCAAGAACGCGCAGACTTCCTAAGAGTCGGCGAGTTCACTGGGATTATGACGAAACCGCGTCGCCTCAGTGAACAATCTCAAAAGCTCCTCCAATAGGCGCCGGACGGCGGCGTTTGGAACGAGTGTGTCGGTCTCAAGTGGAAGATTGGTCATGGGGGATGTGGCATGCGCCTTGAGCCACTCCTCAATGCTCTCCCTGTCGTAGGTGAAGCCATCGGAGGTCGTTACAGGGTCGCTCATCAGCATGCGCGTGATCGGGCAGTAGCACTCAGCGGGGACTGCGATGTCGATCCACGTCCGTTGCTGCAGCGATTGTTGCTGTACACCTTCGGTGATAGCCACTGGTTCTCTCTGATCAGCATGGGCAACGCAGGGAGGACGAAAAACCTTCTCGTGTATAGTGCATACAAGAGTCGTCGTCCCACCATGTCGCTCCAGTTGCACCGCAACAGTTGATGTCAGGGACGGGGGAGTGGGCAATGTGCGTTCGCTTTCCTCGGCCGAGAAGACTTCTGAACAGGGGCCCTGAAAAACAATGACACGAATGACGCTACTGTCTTCCAGAATAGCATCGAAAAGCTCGGGAGGGTACTCTATCGGGCCTAGAGGGAGAGGAAAGGCAATTCGCAGAAGCGACCCCACAAGTGGCGTGTGTCGCATCACATTGAGAGCGTTATACCGATTCTGGAGAAGGACACCCGCCAGTGCGCCAGACGCAAAAAACACGATATTGGTTTGTTGAAGCTCGAGTGAAGACGTAGCAGTGAAGAAAATGTCTCCTGCAGGCTCCGAGTAGTATGCGGATTGTCGTCCCTCCTGATGGGATCTGCCTTTCGGAAAAGCAGGCGAACACCCGCGTCGGACGAATCGACGATGTAGCTCCACGCGGCCCATTGCAGCTGATGTGCATCCCCTCTGTATGCGAAGCGAAACCCCGAGAGCGCGTACGTGAACCCATCACCGCCGCAGAAGAATGCCGCTGGCTCTTGCGACGTGGGAACCGTCGTGGCTGAGCCCTTAAGTATCGAGCCCATCGAGCTCTGGAATGGAGTGTACATGCCCAGCTGAAGTGCCATGTAAGACGCAAGGTAGAGATACAGTGAGAAGACGCTCGTGCACCAGCTGTGACTGGTCGCCTGTGTCGCCGCGGATGCCGCACGACATCCCTCACGGTCCAGTGTGCGGATGCTGTACTGCAAAAGGGCATTGGTCACAGTACTGGAAATGGCAGCAGCAAGAAGGTCTGTCACTAGGTGGCGCGAGTGACAATACATGCTGCTGAGGTCAGAAACTATGTACGACACACATGAGGAGAAGCACGATGACGCACTCGCATGCACAAAGTGACTCGTCAACAACGGCAACAGTTTCACAATAAGAGAAAGGGCCCGTCGCAAAAGGTCAGGAGCGCGCAAAGGCACACTTGGTCTATGGCTGCCGTTGTCTGTATCGTTTGTATGGGCGCGAGACTTCCTCATTACGCGAAAGTAATATTGACAGAGATGCCACGGAAACAAGAGCACCTGTTTCCAGAAAACGAGCTCCGAACACACAGCTGTTGCCGGATCGGGATTTGCACCAGCCTCACGAATCCGTCGCCGATGCTCCTCATGTTCTTGCCGAAAGCCGAGTGGTGGTTCATCTGCAAGATCAAAGCGAAGTGCAAGAACCCTCAAAAGAGAGGGAGCATAATAAGTGGCAATGCGTAATGTGGTCCATGCAACAAGAGGCACCGCGTGGAGAATCCGCTGCTTGGCAGTCTCACTGACCATACTTGCTAAACATAGAGGAGTAACTGCTACAAAAGTGTTCGGGGAGGACGTCGCTTCAAATCCATACTAATTCTCCAGCTACTGAGAAGAATAAACAGAAGAAGGATGGGGCAAGGCTTATGGGCCAGTAGTAACGAAAAGTGGGTAAGAAGCAAAAAGAAAATTGGTTCACTGGAAAAGTGTGGAAAGAGAGAGAGAGAGAGAGAGAGAGTGTGTGTGTGTGTGTGTGTGTGTGTGTGTGTGTGTGTGTGTGCGATAAACAACAGCAGAGGAAACAACAGAAAAAAAAAAAAACACGCAGTACCAGAGAAAACAAAATCTGATCAAGTTTGATACACATGGCCTCATAAAAGCGCGCAGGTGTGAGAGGGAAAACTGAGAGCTGTCCATCACACATTGCGTCAAGGGGCGCAGAAAGAGTTGTAAACACAACTAGCGAAATGTCAGTGCCACAAAGTACCACGATGAGTTGGAAAATAATAGTAGGCGGTGGGGAATGGCACATCAATAAAACATTAGGTACTTGTAAAACGATAAAAGCATCAAATGCTGTGTAATGGAAGAGATACTAAATAAAAACGAAACAAGAAACAAGAAGTAAAGGAAGAAGTAAAAGATGACAGACAAAAGCGTAGAAACGTTGTGGCAAACAGTGAGTTTGGAAATATGTGAAAGCGGAAAACTATGCTCGACTCAAAAGTCACTATTTTACGAGTACTGATACGAAGAAACTAGTATGACGCTTGCATTCGAGCCTCTTTTGTTGTTGTTGTTGTTGTTGTTGTTGTTGTTGTTGTTGTTGTTGTTTTTGATTCGCTATCTCGGAGGCCAAAAAAAAAAAAAAAAAGACGATAAGAAAAGGACCTCCCCCATATAGGAAAACAAATATGAAAAGGGGGAGTCGCATCAATTGTTTGTGGAAGAGAAAGACTTTGACAGATGTAATAAACAGCGGCAAAAAGAAAGAAAAAAAGAACAAATTAGCATAGGGAGTGGTGATGCCACTGGGTCAGTATCAGGAGATCGTATCCGTGCTGTCATGAAACACCGACTCGCGGACGTACGTGTGGCCCTCCATCAGCACACGAGCAGTGCGATACACTTCAATGTTGGTGAGTTGAAAACTTTGGCCGTTGCCTTCATACTCGCTCACAACAGGGAGAACGCCACTAGGATGTCCTATGCGTACCGCGTGTTGACTTTTTCGAGCTGCTTCAGTAAGAAGCTTCCAGACAACACTGCCCTCCACACGGGCAGCGGCTCCTGTACACACGGTCCCAGTCACGGGGTACGCCTTATGCATCTTCTGCATAAATAAAAGTCTCGACGTCAGATCGGTCTCCGAGGCGTCAACTGAAACGTTATTGAGCGCCGTGTATGCCGCGGGTGGGGAGACAATGGCGAAGAACGGTTGATACGGTGTCTTGTGTACAGCTTCCTCCCATGACTTTACCAAGCCTATCTTAGCGCATACGTGGCCACGAATCTTCTCGATTTTCTTAAGAAGCTCTGTATTAGCGTCAATAGTGGCGGCACTCTCTGTTCCTCGTAATCCGAGTTGCTTAGCGTCAATAAACACTACGATGTTACCTGCGTCTACCACGGACACCTCAAACTCCTCTCCGTCAACCGTGATCTTGTCAGACGCATTTCCTGTAGGGAGTAGTTTGCCAGTGCATCCCCCGACAGCACTGGAGAAGTTGAGAGTGATCTTAGCGCCAGTTCCGGGCACGCCATCAATTTCGTAGTCGCCCTCTGTTTGAGGACCTCCGCCGATTGTAGGTACCTTGGCGATAAGAATGCGTCCGGTGTTAGTCATGTGAATTCGCACTGTCGTGATAGCCGACCCGTCTGGTGAACTCGGTGGGGCGGCGTTCACCAAGCCCACGTGAATGGCGAAAGGGCCCACGCCGGAAGAGATGTTACCGCAGTTGCCGCCGTAGTCGATGAACGGTTGGGTTATGCTAATTTGGCCGAATGTGTAGTCAACGTCTGCATCCGGTATCGTTGGAGGTCCAATAATGGCAAGTTTACTCGTCAGAGAATCAGCGCCTCCAAGGCCATCAATTTGGCGCTCATCAGGGCTACCGAACATCGCCAACAACACGCGGTCACGCGTTGGCTGGCTTTGCGGTAAATGATTGTTTAGAACAAAAAGGCCTTTGCTCGTCCCTCCGCGGACAATCCAGCAGCGAACGCTTCGCATGGTATCGAAATACAGAATATCCGCTGTAGGGGGTGCAGTTGCCTAATTATATCCGTGCGGTGGTGAAGATATTCAAGAAGAAGAGAGAACTTACGAACGGAGTCAACTCTATACGAAACAATCGTTTAGTGTGGATAAGTGGGGAGGGGCACGAGGGTGGCACTTACAGTTAATCGTGTCGCATCAAGGTAGCAAAAATACTCCAAATGCAAGGCGAGGTGAAGCGCTCAACACGGTAACCGTCCCACATCACCTGCACAGGGAGACAGAGGCAGTACAATGCACAAAATATGAAAAAATAAGGAGGAAACAAGTTTGTGTAGTCGTCATGCCAACGTTGGTACCTGCTACATTATCATCCGTTTCAACAAGCGCATCGTGTTGTGTGTGTGTGTGTTAGAATACGCGAGGCTGAGTAAGCAGCCTTCCGATTGTTTAAATCTTTCCTCTCTAGAAGCCGATTTCTCTTCAACCATACGTACTACATTGTGTGCGTGCAAAATGAAATTAATATTGAAGAAAACATAGAACACAGCAACGAGTCAGCGGCCAAGACAGCACTGCAGTAATGAACTTTAGGGGGAGGGACGAAAGAGGTCAACAAAAAAAAAAATAATAATAATAATAATAATAATAATAATAACAATGATATTTTACTCTCCCTCGTGAAGCACGGACGGAACCGTGATGCGGTTCAGAAAGGCTCTTACAATTGGATTCAGATTGCAGTAATCAGCAGTAGAGTGGCGGGGACGTTTCCTCCCGTAACGTGAAGAACAAAATGTGGCGAATTCGGCGGCCCCACGGAGCTCTCTCAGATGAATATTGTCAGTAGGCCAATTTGGAGGAGGAGAAACATTGTTGTTGGCTATTGCTACAGTCAGTAATATGTATACGAGATAAGGCGGAGCCTCATAGTCCGATTCGTTCACCGCGGAGAGAGGCAGCGGAGTGGGGTAGTCGCGGACCCGCGACCGCCAATAAACCTGGGGTATCCTACGACTTTTGTACAAAGCACTGACATAGCGAAGGCGTGGATCAAGAAAGGCGCTGTAATCAATATTGTAAAAGCAGCTGAGGTGCAACACTGCCTGAAAGTGGTGTAATAGCGGAGTACGTTTCAACGCATCTCTGTGTTGGAGAACGACCGCACGTGAAAGACGATCACCGCAGAAAAACACAGTGCGGTAAAAGCGACCAGGTTGAAGACTAAAATGGCCATTCGAATTGGGTATCAAAATCGGCATTTGCGATGCGCACTGGTCGATCTCCGCATACTCCATCACCACACCCCACGTCGTATGTGGAGCACGTTCATTCAAAAAGTCCTTGCAAAATCGCAAAAGCAGGAGTATTTCCGGAGTGCAATCCTGTAGGAGGAGCGGGCTCTCACATGGGGGAACGCCGCAGAGAGCAAAGTCCACAGCAACAGGATCGGCGACCACCTCTACCAAGGTACCCTCAACACAGCAGCAGCGGTGTGGGCTACGCGCTTTGCTGTTCGCACGCAGCATGCGCGCACACAGGGGGCCGAATCTCTCCTGAAATCGCTCTACTAACAACCGAAACTCGGGGCTATGCGCGCAGGTGCCGCGGACGTGGCCCCATGAGCCTGTGGTCGACATTAAGTGGATATCTCGTTCTTCTGGGTGGGGATGTGGAGGGGGGGGGTTGGCGGGGTTGGGCAGGAGGAGGGGGGGGGGGAGTGGGGATGGTTCGACGGCGCCGGCACATGTTCGCCCGCGATGGGGAGGGGGACGGGGTCCCGGGAGTCTCTCAGCTCTCCTTTGGGAGCTCTGGCATGCGGCTCCCTGGCTCGTTCGTTGATGGGGGGGGGGGCCGAAATGCCCGGCGAAAGACACGCACGGCTGTGCGCCCGCCGTCCCCCACCCCTCGCCCCTCGCCCGTTGCGCAGGGCGCTTCGTTAGGCGGCAGCGGAACCCCCCCCTCTGCCTGGCCGCCTCCGCCCACGGCCACCACGCCCCATACCCCCTCCCCCGAACAGCAAACAGCAACAGCAACGACAGGAACAACAGCAAAAAAAAAAAAAAAAAGTTTCTCCACACAGCGTGGCAAAGGTAACGACTGCAAAAAGATCAAAGCGCTCTGATATTTCTCCGCGCAACAATGGACAGTCTGAATAAGAATGCATTGCAGTCATATATTCTGCGTTTTCCGCAGGTCAGCCTGAGGCTTCATCCGCGATACAAGACCTATGACGCGGGCGGTATTCTCTTCCGATACCCGTTGGCCCCAGGCGTAACTCTTGCTCATTTCTGGTCACCGCGTCAGTCACGTCTATCCCTGGAGCACGTATTGATGAATAACAGTAATGTGGAAAGGTACCGGGAAAATAGAGTGACTGTTCACTGCAGTCGCACTAAGATCCAGTCATTTTCTGTAGATTTCGGCTCCCATGACACGGTCAAGATTGGGTATGGATACCGCGACGAAGACGACGAATCTCAGCATCGTCTGACGGTGTGCGCACTATTCCCGGGTCTGTACGAGACATGGTATCAGCTCTTGGGTTCGACGTGCCTTGGTATGAGGAAAAGTTGGCTGTTCTCCGAGAACCTCCTCTTCAGCGTAGGCCTCAACAAATCGCGTGACCAATTTTCGTTAATGAACTGCGCCTTCTGGAATCCGATACCGGAATTCTCGGCGTTTGCCGCCATATTTTCGGGTGAAAACAAGCAAACCCATCTTCTGGAGGCGCGGTGCGACTTAAGGTACTGTGCGTTGTCAGCAACATGGATAAATGGGATGGGTGAGTTTATGCTGAGCATTCTCCCACACAAGCTCGTCTCGGTAGAGGTTGGAGTTCGTCGAAACGGCTCAACGTTTCGACCAGCACTCTGCCTTGTTTCACAGTAAACTTTCGCCACGTCTATGCCGCTGATGTCTCTCCCCCCCCCCCCCCCCCTTGTCGCACCAGACCACACTGCAATCTCTTTTCCACTGGTGATGTTGCTTCCACGATACGTCTGACTACGCATTTGTGTTGGCTGTGATTGTACCTGAGTAGGGAAATGTGGAACTTATTAAACACGGGATCACTGCATTTACTGTTTGCGCTCTCCAATCTGCTTGACCTTTTGTTTCGTTTAATGTTTTTCATTCTTTTTTTTTTTTCTTACAGTGTAGTTGCTTCTTGCTTCTCCATCATTCTTTGAGTTACTTTTACGTTGTCACAAAGTTTTTCCTTCGTTGACTCTTTTTTCACCTCCTTTTTTTTTCCTCCATCCGGTATATCCTGTAAGCGAAATACATAAAGTGAAGTGGACTAGGCAAGGGGAGGCGAGGCGTAGAAAATACCTTTGAACGAAATGAATTAATATATAAATGAAACACGTCTTAATGTCTGTCTTGGCTTCAGATTAATACCCCACATTTGCGGATGTGCAAGGGCGATAAAAGACCTAAATAAACGCTACACCTACCTTGGTTACGGTAAGGCAAATTCAGTGCACCGCAAACCGCACGCTATGCTCGTGTGTACTTTGCAGTTCTACACAACAGTAATATTTTTATTACGCAGAACGCGCGACGAATACCTATATAAACGCAGCACTACGTAATGTTCCACTGACTATTTAATCAAGTTAGTTGAGACTGCGCTGACTGCTTTTCTGATTCTTCATTTTCTTTCGTGTAATTTTGCGCATCACACATTATTATTTACACATATGTATCGTTCGGATTAGTAGAATTGTAAAATAAGCAACAATCAATGAGGGAAAAAAAAAGTGGTAAGTGTGAGTACAGGTCGGAAAAAAAAAAGAAAAGAACAACAACAACAACAACAACAACAACAATAGAAAGCAAAAAAAAAAAAAAAAAAAAACAGTACAAAAACAAGTATTGCAGAAGCTTTCTAGGATTAGATTCTTCATTTCAAGTGCGAAAGAAATGATAATTATGAAAACTGCAAGAGTAAGAAATGTGAGAGCGAACGAAGACATTCAATGAGTAATCTGAAAAAGAGAAACCAGAATAAATAATACAAACAACATGATGATAGTTACAGTGTAGTTCCTCAATAGGGGGTTTTCAAGTGTATGTATTTCGCTTCCTTTGTCTTTCTGTTGTCAATTATTTTTTCCTATTCCAAGATTTGTATCTTCTTCTTCTTCTTCTTCTTCTTGTATTAGTGTGCGTGTGTCTGCTGGTAAATTCTAGTCCTCAATGGCGCTCTTCTTTTTTTTTTTTTTTTTCACACCCTCGTCGTTTTGCCAAATTGCTTGCACTGCCGCGCGTAATGACTGTTTCTGTCTGATATTACGTGTTCGACTGATGACCATATCGGACTCCATAATTTGTCTCGTTGTGTAGTTTTATCTAGACGACATAATTGCCCGACATGGTTTCAAACTTGTTCTACGACCTCTTCCTGAACTTCTGCTATTTATTTATTTATTTAATTTTAATGTTAGTCGTTTCCATAAACGTTTCTAACTTTTTTTTTTATTTTTCTGCTTAGGTTGTTCTCCTTTTTTTTTCTTTCTGTTTTTGCGTACCTTGCCTCGTTTCGTGATGTAACCGCTCCCTCCTTCTCAAATAAGTCAAAGAGAGAAGAAATCAGATAATGTGGAAAAGGGTGAAACTATGCTAGCATGTGTCTGCTCCTTTTTATCGGACGCCCAAACATAGTCATTCCTGCTAATACAACTGAAATATAACCAATATTTATGTGTTCTTTTTCTGATTTTTCAGTGCTTCATATATGTATTGTTACCGAACGCGCGTGTCTATCGCTCTACATGTTTCGTGTATTGTGCATGTAGATTTGTCGCAATGAGTATTGATGCACGTATTCTTTATCTTCGTCTTCTTCTTCTTCTCTCTCTCTTTTTTTTTCCTCTCTCTCGAACAATTTTCCTTTTCTACCCTCAGTCTGCGTACGCTTCTCAGTACTTTAAAGGAATTTACACGAATAAAGTAGCAAAGCGACACCAATTATTCTCTGTTTTCGAGCCTTCTACTGTCACAAGATAAACGCGTAGGGAAGGGGTGGCGTTTGACAATCTTGACTTTTACGAACTCCTTTAATGCGAAACGTGCTGTTGCATGCCAGATTAGCCTTGTTGTCAATGTCAGCCTAACGGATTGAACGACGAAAGCAGCTTCTTTAGCACTCTTACTTTTTTTTTCTCCCTCAAACAGAATTATTGTACCTTTTTTAACCTTCCGCTCCCCCCCCCCCTTCTTCCCCCTTCTTCTTCGTCCTCCTTCTCCTCCTCCTCCTATATATATATATTTTTTGCTTTGTTTTCCCCCGCAGCACTTGCCATGTCCTCGATTTCGCATGATGTTGTTGCCGAATGCGCTTCCGAAATTGGCTACTATCAATGGCGCGTGCGACAAGCACAAATACTAGAAGAAGAGTTGTTACTGAAGTTATTAGATGGTGAATCATCTCGTCGCAGTGCGAAAAAGAGGACACCATGGAACGACATAGCAACGACCAGACCAGCTTTAAATAAATATCGCGGCCAACATTACTGTGATAGAACTTTCTTGCTGAATTGGAGTATTGGAATTACCCCGCTTTCTTTTCCTACATTCTTTCTGCTATGATTTCTTTCACATTTTATTATTATTGTTGTTGTAGCCACTGGAGTCAGTGTCGCATCGAGTTGCCTCATCTGTACAAACATGCACACACGGAGATTCGTTATGTACCACGTTTTTTTTTTTGTACATTCTTCTTGACATGTTACTACTTTTACTGACGTTCTATCGGATCTTGTTCATACAATATGACCTTCTCCTTGATTAGCACTTTTTTTTATTTATTCTTCATCGCAATCAGACCTAATTAAAGCTCCCAAATTACTGCTCTATTTTTTTTTTTTTATATATATATACTTGGTCCTTATTAATTTATTTAGTTTCTCCTTCGAGGCCCCCAAATTTACACCTCGTAATCACATTGTTTTTTTCTTTTTTCCATCACTACTACCACTTATTGCATATGAGCAGCAAACAGTTGAAGGGGGGGGGGGTGGAGGTGAAGAGGGAAAAAAAAGTGCCAATTGCACTAGCAGATCAACAGCAGCCGCGAATCTATTGGAAATGGACACGAGAGGACGTAATGATTACCGTAACTCTTTCTCCGGAGCGTTTATTATACACTTATATGGTCCCTCACGGTAAATGCTGATCAGTGCAAAAAAAAAAAAAAAACAATAAATAATAATAAATAGATGGATAAATAAATAAATAACTATGTCTAAATCTGCATGGACTTACCGAACTATCATTGCCATTGCTGAACACGCATCGAATTCTAAGTTGTGAGCTGCTGTTTGCTTGCACTCCGGTGCCTCCCATCCCTCCCATTTTCTACTACACTCATTCTTACCTTCCATCACTGCAATTTTTCATTACCTCTCAACGAAACTTGACCAACAAGCAAACGACAACGTCAACAACAACAGCAACAGTAATAATAGTATTAATAATAGTAACTTGTGCTTTCCTGTCGCCCGCTTTGCAGTGAGCAACAGATACAATAAACCCGTGTAATTTATTATTTTATATTATTATTATTATTATTATTATATATATATTTTGTAGAACGTGGTACCATACGTATATCATCTTAAAGGTTACGCTTCACAAAAGGAAAAAAGCGAAAGTAACTGTTACTCCACATATATTTGGGTTGCGGCAATGAATCTGTCAGAATTACTGGACAAGAGTGAGGGGGCCGACACAGCTGGTGAGGCCCTGGAAACGCAGGCCAGCCCAAATCCAAATACCCAGAAAGGGTCAAACTTTTGGGGACCTTCTGCCCAGCAAGGCACGTCAACTCTTACCTCGGCACGCCTACCTGACCCCAACGGTACGAATGGGAGCCTTCAGAGGGGCACGTTCGGAAACGCAAGTGCACCGCAGAATTCCAATCCCCCGTCAGCATCCGCTTTTGGACCACCCAAAACATCTGCTTTCGCCGCGTCTGGAACATCTCCCTTCAGCGCCGTGAAACCAACTTCTGCTTTCCTCGGCGGCACAGCAACATCAACGACTGGCCCACCAGGAAATACTACTTCTACAAGTCTCCCCAACTCGAACACTGGCAACGCCTTCCCTAGCCACCAAGAAGTCGTGGAACAGCAACAATCCGCTTCGGGGCCCGAGGCAGGTGGCATTTCGGCCAGTACCCCCGCGTCCAACGGGGAAGCAGCGAGTGATATTCACCCCACTGAAAGTAATAGCGCCTCAGGAGAAACCACAGGGGCTCCTGCACAACAATCCACTGCTCAGCCTACATTACAGCCCACTACTGGAACCCCGTCAAACTCTCCTTTTAACCAACCTAGCGCAACTGCTGTTGCAAAATCTGTCTTTGGGCAAGCCACCGAAAACAAACCTGCGTCTCCGTTCGGTCAGACCTCCGCGTTTGGCTCGGCCGGTGCGACCTCTAACAAGTCAGCGTTTGGAAATGCTGGTGACAGCAAGCCACCGTCGGCTTTTGGTCAAGCCACCGCTGCGCCTGCCGCCCAGTCAGCATTCGGCCAGGCATCCAACGCTAAGCCCACGTCGGTACTCGGCCACGGTTCTTTCGGCACCGCAGCTTCGGCGTTTGGTCAAGCCACGGACAGCAAGCCGACTTTTGCATTTGGGCAGACTGCAGAGAGCAAGGCCGCTTCTGGCTTCGCTCAAACCACTGATAACAAGCCCACTTCTGTGTTCGGGAAACCCACGGAGAGCAAGCCTCCGGCCGGTTTTGGACAGGCTGCCGCCACTGCTGTCACTGCCGCCACTGTCCCCGCCCCCCAACCCGCTGACGTGAAGCCGGTCGAAGCGAAACCGGAGGAGAAGAACGCCGGTGCGACGAAGGCACCGTCCGCGGCTGCGCCGGAGGAGCCCGAGGGGGACGCGTCGGGTGACGCGTGGCGGTGCAGCGTGTGCCACAAGGTCAAGGACCTGAGCGGCCCGCACCTCGCCGGCAAGACGACGGTGCGCTCCGACTGCTGGCCGTGCGCCAAGAAGACCACGTTCGTGAAGGGCGGGAGCAAGGCTGCTGCTGCTGCCGAGGCGCCAGCGGACGCGTCAGGGGCCTCCCCGAAGGCTGCTGCACCGACCTCGACGGGCCCAGCTCCGCCTGCCGCGGACAAGCCCAAGTCAGCGTTCGGTTTTGCTGCTGCCGAGCCGGCCGTCAAGTCCGCCTTTGGTCAGCCGTCCACAAACGCGACCGCGGACAAGCCCAAGTCAGCGTTCGGTTTTGCTGCTGCCGAGCCAGCCGTCAAGTCCGCCTTTGGTCAGGCGTCCGCGGACAAGCCCAAGGCTGCCGTCGCCGCCGCCGTGCCCAAGGCCGCCCCTGCCGGCGCTGCGGCCGTCGACGCAGACCTGGAGGCGTCCGACGACGCGTGGCGGTGCAGCGTGTGCCACAAGGTCAAGGACCTGAGCGGCCCGCACCTCGCCGGCAAGACGACCGTGCGCTCCGACTGCTGGCCGTGCGCCAAGAAGACCACGTTTGTGAAGGGCGGGAGCAAGGCTGCTGATGCTGCCGAGGCGCCCGCGACGCCCGCCGCCCCCGCCCCCGCTCCCGCTCCCGCTGCGAGCGCCGCTCCCGCTACGACGGCCACCCCCGCCGCGGCAGCGGAGCCATCGCAGGAGCCACCTGTGACCGCCAGCACCCCCGCCACCGCTCCCGCCGCACCGACGCAGACGGCGGAGAAGCCGGAGGCGGCGGCGGCTGCGCGCTTCGTGGTCCCCGCCGTCCCCGACGCGGGGGACGAGGAGGCGGCGGCGCTGGTGCCGGAGGACACACCCGCCGCTGCGGCCGGCGTTGACGCGGCGGTGCTGCGCGAGATGATCCGGTCGGAGGTGTCGGCGGTGCTGTCCGAGGCGCTGGCCGGCCTCGCGGCGCAGGTCTCGCAGCAGCTGCAGGCCGTCCGCGAGGAACTCAGGGAAGAAGTTGTGCGCCAGGCAGCCGTTGCGCGCGACCAGGTGGCACTGGTGGCGACGAGCGAAGAACTTGCTGCATCGAAAAAAGCCGTCACCGACGTTGTAGGGGAAGAGTCGATTAAGCTTCGTAGTAGTTTTGAGCAGTTGGGAAAGGATATGACAGGACGCATCGAGGAGTGGGTTGCTGATAGCAAGGTGGAGCAGCAGGCGCAGAGACAAGTGCTAATAGATCACATAGAGTCAGTTACCGCGGCGCACGCGGAGTTTCGGAAAAGCACAGAGAGCCAGTTGCAAAATGGGTTTGCGGAACTGCGGGAGGAAGTTGACGAGCAAGTGAAGAAGCTCCGCGCTGAATTTTGGGAAATGGTGCAGGCCCGCCCCGCCACGTATCGTGTGATCAAGTACGGTCAGGAGCAGGCGGAGCCGGAAAACGACATAGTGGATTTCTATGCCCAACGTCATCTCGCAAGAGCACTCGACGGCCCCCACTGAGTCGTCGTTGCTGGCTAAGATGAGACCGAGAGTGCATCTGGAATGTAATCAGTGTGTGTGTTTGCTCGCGTCTTCGCCGTCGTAGCCCTCTTCACGTTTTCCCTTCCCCCTCACGTCCCTGTAATCTGCGTGCACTCTGCTCCTGCCATTTCTTTTTTCCAAATCTTTGACGGAGAAGTTGTGGTTCTCTTTCCCCCTTTTTTTAAGCACATACACAGTATGGGGAAACCATACGTCGTGCCGTAACAGTGGATCTGCATCAAACAACTGACACTGAACTGCGTCGAATGCATAATTTTAAGAAAAGACGTAAATAAAGGCAAAACACAATCAACCAAATCCGATAGTACGGTGTACGAAGGAATAGGGAAAGAGATTATAATGTTTCGAGGGAGAGCTGGTGCTGCACCGCTTTTATCATTGCAATACTGTTGCACTTATTCCTAATTTTTGTGTATCATCACACAGTGATGTATTTTTGTTTTGACTATTTCTCGCGTATCTACATCTTGATTCTGCCCGCTGCTCCCTATACTTCTCATTCACTGCCAGCACTGCTGAGTCTTCCAGCTCTTTCCCCTTTCTCCCCTCTAGCCTTAGCATTCTTATTCGTTGTTGTTTTTGCTCTCCGTTTTCTGACTTAGTGCTACTACTTCTTTCCTTTTTCCTTTTTTTTTTAAAACTATCCGATCGTGTTTTCTGAAAGCTTGCGCCAGGAAAAAACCTGAACGGAGATGTAACGTCTTGATTATTTGCACAACAAATGATTGCACATGAAATGTGATATATGTTTTGTCTCTCAAACACTCATTGCTACCTCCTACCAACAGTCGTTGTCACTGAGAGTTAATTATCGACTCTCTTGTTTTTTTTTGTTTTTCCCACCATCCCACCTCCTTCCATAGCCCCTCGAGGCGGGGTGCAAGGATTTGTGCAATCCTTGAAATCCTCCCTTTCGTGAGTCTACTAATGTTCCACCCATTCTAAAAAAATTAATATAAAATGATAATTGTTTACACATAACTTTATAAGCTATTATTGGCAAGTCGATATATGACTTCTTCGCTATCATAGCGCTTGGAAAAAAACCATCATCGTGATAAATAAAAAATGATCTATCCTCTATTACCGTAAAACTCTTGCAAGTTCAAAACAATAAACTTAACTATTTCCTTAATTTCTCCCTACTCTCTTCTTAACAGATAAGCCTCTAGTGAAAGCGACTCAAGGTATTTTCCTTTTTTTGTTTTTAAACTATCCGATCGTGTTTTCGCAGCACTCATTCATATTCCGTAGCCCACAATGTCGCTTTCTTCGCGTATCAATGCGTTGTGCGACAGTTCCGCCGCGTCGTCAACCTCGCGTGAATCGCTTCAGCAACTGTGTGCTGACATGCAGGCGCTACGCATCGATGTGTCTTCTCTTGTCACCGAGCGCATTCCCAGCCTACGGACCACTGTCAGTCGTTACCATGAGAAACACATCAAGCAGCCCATTCCACTTGGGGCGGCGGTCGGGAACTCCCCCAGCGTCGGTGTCCTGTTGTCAGGTATTGACGATCTCTATCTCATGTGCCGCACTTACCCTGTGATACCCCCCAGTGCGGCTGAGCGGCTCCGTGCCGAAAAGACCGTTGACCACACCGTTTACGCCGTTGGATATGAACCTCTACATTCTGTCGATGTTCCTCGTGCCGACGTAGCGGCACGTCTGCAAGAAACCCCTTCACCCCACCCAGGCGCGCTGCCAGCAGCACCGCAAGCTTGCAGTGATAAGGAAGGGCTCAGCACACACTACCTTCAGAACACCTCAAAAGCAACTGGGGACCGGAGCCTCGGCACTTCTTTTTCTCGTTCTCGGGAAGGGAAATCAGCGGAGAGCACAAAAGCAAATCAGACAACTTCTGTGCACGAGAAGTCTGCTGTTAAACCTTTCACGAAGAGTACTTTGCCCAACGGAAATGGAGCCCATCATCAGACAGGCGCCGAGCACGCTTCCTCCAGCGGAAAGCCCAATCCGTTCGCCTCGACCACTCCCGCACCGTTCGGGGCGGCCGCGAAGCCCGGCGACGCCGCCAAGCCCGCCGCCGACGCTGGCGCCGCGGAGGACAAGCCTGTCACCGCTGGCCTGAGCGGGTTCAACTCGAAGCCCAGTTCGTTCACCTCCACCGCTCCCGCACCGTTCGGGGCGGCCGCGAAGCCCGGCGACGCCGCCAAGCCCGCCGCCGACGCTGGCGCCGCGGAGGACAAGCCTGCCACCGCTGGCCTGAGCGGGTTCAACTCGAAGCCCAGTTCGTTCACCTCGACCACTCCCGCAGCGTTCGGGGCGGCCGCGAAGCCCGGCGACGCCGCCAAGCCCGCCGCCGACGCTGGCGCCGCGGAGGACAAGCCTGCCACCGCTGGCCTGAGCGGGTTCAACTCGAAGCCCAGTTCGTTCACCTCGACCACTCCCGCACCGTTCGGGGCGGCCGCGAAGCCCGGCGACGCCGCCAAGCCCGCCGCCGACGCTGGCGCCGCGGAGGACAAGCCTGCCACCGCTGGCCTGAGCGGGTTCAACACGAAGCCCAGTTCGTTCACCCCGACCGCTCCCGCACCGTTCGGGGCGGCCGCGAAGCCCGGCGACGCCGCCAAGCCCGCCGCCGACGCTGGCGCCGCGGAGGACAAGCCTGCCACCGCTGGCCTGAGCGGGTTCAACACGAAGCCCACTGCGTTCACCTCGACCGCTCCCGCACCGTTCGGGGCGGCCGCGAAGCCCGGCGACGCCGCCAAGCCCGCCGCCGACGCTGGCGCCGCGGAGGACAAGCCTGCCACCGCTGGCCTGAGCGGGTTCAACTCGAAGCCCAGTTCGTTCACCTCGACCGCTCCCGCACCGTTCGGGGCGGCCGCGAAGCCCGGCGACGCCGCCAAGCCCGCCGCCGACGCTGGCGCCGCGGAGGACAAGCCTGCCACCGCTGGCCTGAGCGGGTTCAACACGAAGCCCACTGCGTTCACCTCGACCGCTCCCGCAGCGTTCGGGGCGGCCGCGAAGCCCGGCGACGCCGCCAAGCCCGCCGCCGACGCTGGCGCCGCGGAGGACAAGCCTGCCACCGCTGGCCTGAGCGGGTTCAACACGAAGCCCACTGCGTTCACCTCGACCGCTCCCGCAGCGTTCGGGGCGGCCGGCGAAGCCCGGCGACGCCGCCAAGCCCGCCGCCGACGCTGGCGCCGCGGAGGACAAGCCGGCCACCGCTGGCCTGAGCGGGTTCAACACGAAGCCCACTGCGTTCACCTCGACCGCTCCGCACCGTTCGGGGCGGCCGCGAAGCCCGGCGACGCCGCCAAGCCCGCCGCCGACGCTGGCGCCGCGGAGGACAAGCCTGCCACCGCTGGCCTGAGCGGGTTCAACACGAAACCCAGTTCGTTCGCCTCGACCGCTCCCGCCGCTTTCGGGGCGGCCACGAAGCCCGGCGACGCCGCCAAGCCCGCCGCCGACGCTGGCGCCGCGGAGGACAAGCCGGCCACCGCTGGCCTGAGCGGGTTCAACTCGAAGCCCACTGCGGTCACTTCCACTGTAGCCACAGCCGACTCTGGTAAGACAGCGAACGCAGCTGCTGCTTCGACTGAGGGCAAGCCAGCTCCTGATGCTGCTACGGCATCGGCTGCGACCATCTCGACTGGTTTTCCGGCGTTCGGTGCTGCGCCGGCTGGTGGGATCGCTCCCGCGTTTGGCGGCTCCACTGAAGTCGTCGCTGCTGGACCTACCGGCAAGCCCTCCATGCCGGGCCGCGCTGTGTTTGGCGGAGCAGCACCCAACGCCCCCGCACTGCCCTCTGGCCAGGCTGACGGGGCGACTGCCGCCAAACCGCAGGGGGATTCCCAAGTTTCCGCCAAATCAGCACCAGGAGTTACCGGTGACGGGACGAGTAGCGCCTTAAAAAACGAGTCCGCTTTCGGTGACAACTCTGTCGCGACAGCACTTGCGGTCACTGACTCTGCGAGAGCCGGCGCAGATGGACTGCAAGTCGCTTCCGACCAAGCTGCGCAGCAGTCAAATACGGTTGGGCTTGCAGCCGGGCCGAACGGTGCGTTTGGCCAGCCTCAAGGCGGCGCCACGGCTGACCAGTCTCCGCAGCCCAACACTTTCGGAAACAGTGCCTCTGTGCAACAAACAGGTCCTTCCCCATCTTTTCAGAACAATCAGTCTCAGAATGTGTTTGGACAGTCGCAAATGACATCTGCGTTTGGACAGAACCATCAGTCGAGTGCACCTGCTGCCACTGCGCAGTCCCAACCTGCCCCGGTTGCGTTTGGTCAGAGTAACCAGCAACAGAACGCGGTTGGCTCAAGTTCAGAGCAGAAAAGTGTCTTCGGCGCGGCACAGGCGCCGACTACTTTTGGTCAGGGGATGCAGGGAGGCGCAACTGGAAACGCCAGTGTCGGGCAGGGGCAAGCGGCCCCCACTGGCTTTGGACAGAGCTCGTTTCAGCAGCAGTCTAGTGCATTTGGAAAGCCTCAGAGCGCGTCTGCCTTTGGGCAGGGTGCCTCCGCATTTGGCCAGACTGCACAGGCCAAACCGTTTGGAAACGGAACTCCACAGCAAGCTGCTGCCACAGGTTTCGGCCAAAGTGCACAATCACAGCTTCCGAATACACTTGCCCAGTCGCAGGGCCCCTCCACATTTGCTGTAGGCGCACAGGGAAGCGTGCTCGGGAGCAGCACGGCACAGCAGCAGCAGAGTGCGTTTGGTAAGCCACAGGGTGCGTCTGCGTTTGGACAGACTGGTTCCGCATTCGGACAGAACGCTCAGGCCAACGCGTTTGAAAACAAGACAACTAATAATGCCTTTGGCAGTACTCAAAGTGCTTCTGCATTGGGTCAGGGTGTACAAGGAAACGCGTTCGCAGGAAACACAGCACAGCAGCAGCAGAGTGCGTTTGGTAAGCCACAGGGTGCGTCTGCGTTTGGACAGACTGGTTCCGCATTCGGACAGCACACTCAAGGCAGCGCGTTTGGCAACAATGCAGGGCAAAATGCCTTTGGTAGTGGCAATGGCGCCTCAGCATTCGGGCAGGGGGCCTCTGCGTTTGCCCAGGGTGCTCAGGCCAGTGTCTTTGGAAACGGCGGGACACAACAGCAGGCCTCCACTGGGTTTGGACAGAACGCACAACACCAGCTGCAGAATGCCTTCGGCAAGACCCACGGGGCGTCCGCGTTTGGTCAGAGCGGGCAAACTGGCGCCTTCGGAAACGCAACCACAGGACAGCAGCAACAGCAGCAAAATGCGTTCGGAAATCATAATCAAGTTTCCGGCGCAGGAGTCGGTCAACAAGCCAGCCCGTTTGGCGCTGCGAACTTGAACAGCCTGATATAGTGGCGTGTCGCTGACGCCGATGATGGTATCGACCTTCTTCCACCACTTTCATTTAGTATTGTTGTTTTCCTCTTCTTTTTTTTTCTTTTTCTTTTTGTTAGTGTCTGTGTGCGTGTGCGTATGCAAGTGTGTTGTGATGAAGTACCCCACTCCTCCTCTCTCTCCTTACCCCCCCCCTCTGATTTTTGCTCAGAATTCTTATCCACCTCCCACGAAGCATCAGCACAATACAACAAACAACAACAAGGCACGATAAAGCGGGTGCGATTTTGCTTGCGGGTGACTGAGTGGGTATGCTTTAATAATTAATACCAATAGAATCGTCAGAGATAACACTAAGTTTTTAAACGCAACTGGTGTGTAACATAAATAAACTAGAGAGCTCAGGAAATTTCGTTGCATCTCTCAAGATCTGATAATACTGAGTCTTCTCTTTTTGGATCTACTAAACGCATGGATCGAATCGAACATGTGCTACCGTTTCGGTTGGGACAAGACTTTTTAACTTCACTTGCATTGACACTAAAGTATTATCAAGCCAAAGTGACAGGTACTTTGAAGTTCATGTTGTGATTCGTTCTTCTCTAGAGTACCGTTAACGCTCACTACAGTTCTATGCGTCTTAACCTGTTCTTTTCTTCCTCCGCCTCTAACTCGACTTTTTTAGCAGACAAGATTTGTTCGGCGGTCTCATCGACATTCATCATCATCATCTTCATCATCGCACGCACGAACGTACAAGCCTCCCCCTCCCCCTATTGTCTTCTGATTTCTGCGTTCATAGTATGATCCGGGGCGACAATATTCTTATTCGCGATGCGTGCGAGGAGGATCTGCCTCGCCTGCTCACGTTGCTCTCGCACCTGACCGAGGCCGATCCGATTCCCACCGATAGACTCCACGCGCTGTTTCGGCGGCGACGCGCCGAGGGCATCGTGACGAAGGTAGCCGAAGACCGTGTCTCGTCCGAGATTGTGGGGACCGCGTCGCTGCTCATCGAGCCAAAGTACATCCGCGGCGGGCGCTGCGTCGGGCATGTGGAGGACGTCGTCACGGATCCGCGGTACCGCGGCTGCGGCATCGGCAGGGCGCTGATTGAGCAGCTCCTACTGACTGCAAAGCACGGCAACTGCTACAAGGTGATTCTCGATTGCAGTGAGAAATCAATTTCTTACTACCGCAAGATGGGATTTGAAAAGGCGGAAACCCAGATGCGCATCGACCTAAATTCGAAATTGTGATGTGCGGCCCATCCACTATTCAGCAAGCTGTTTTTTTTTTTTTCTTTGCTGTACTTCGTTTTGCGAGGTCCTCTCCAAAGGCTTTTGAGGCAAATCTGATCAAGCCAGCCTCATAAGAGACGCTAAATGTGTGCTGTTGTTCAAACACTCCGCACGTGATGATGTGTGTGTGATACTTTTCTCCTACAACACAGTGCTCTCCGTTTAGCCTTTGTTGGAGTCTATTCTCCCTCCACATTGTATATTTCTTTTTGTTGACGTGTCTTTTTTGGAAGGACACTTAACTGGTCGTAAAGGTCTTTTATAGTTCATACGGAAAAGCCCCGATGCGTTGTTTTCTACAAAAAAAAAAAACTACTCTACAAATGATTTCACCTCTTGTCCCACCCCTTTTCTCTTCATGCTTCCCTTCCCTTCTCGACTACACTTTTTGCAGTATTAGAGTTCTTGCCCAAGTTCTAGCCCGCATAAATACGTACTCACATATAACAATAACAAAATTGGATTGAAACCGTGTCATATAGTCAAAATAACCTATCAATGAGTTTTGGCGGTTTCGGTGCTGGAGGCGGAGGTGGCGGTGGACTGTTTGGAAGAGCCTCGTCCACGGCGTCTGCGGGCAGCGGGGCTGCCTTCGCGTTCGGTGGCTCGCAAAACACGAGCGCCGCGACGTCACCGCAGTCGCAGCCACAGGGTTTTGGCAAGTCTGGCGGCTTTGGTTCAGGGACACAGTCGCCGACATTCGGTGGTGCGCAGGGGACCCCCAAGCAAAGCGGTTTCGGGTTAGGTGCAGAGTCCGGTGGCTTTGGAAATTCCAGTGGCGCGCAGACGCCCTCCGCCTTCGGAAGTCCGAAACCTACGGCGTCGGCGTTTGGCTCCGCCACTACCACATCGGCATTCGGCACACCCCAGCCGTCGGGCTTCCCAGCACCTTCCAACGCCTCACCGTTCGCTGCGTCGTCAAAGCCTTCCCCCTTCGCAGTTCCTCGCGCCCCCTCCGCGTTCGGTGCGCCGTCGGAGCCGTCCGCGTTTGGGCAAGGCAGTGGTGGGAAGCCTGCGTCTGCATTCGGTCAAACGCCTGCTCCCGCCACTTCTGTCTTTGGGCAAGCCACCGAAAACAAACCTGCGTCTCCGTTCGGCCAGACCTCCGCGTTTGGCTCGGCCGGCGCGACCTCTACCAAGTCAGCGTTTGGAAATGCTGGTGACAGCAAGCCACCGTCGGCTTTTGGTCAAGCCACCGCTGCGCCTGCCGCCCAGTCAGCATTCGGCCAGGCATCCAACGCTAAGCCCACGTCGGTACTCGGCCACGGTTCTTTCGGTACCCCAGCTTCGGCGTTTGGTCAACCCGCTGACAACAAACCCACTTCTGCGTTCGGGCAGACCGCAGACAAGAAGACCTCTTCTGGCTTTGCTCAAACCACTGATAACAAGCCCACGTCTCCGTTCGGGCAGACCGCAGACACGGACCTCTTGCGTTGTCAGCCGTGACCACCAGCTTCGGCGTTTGGTCAAGCCACGGACAGCAAACCCACTTCTGCGTTCGGTCAAGCCGCTGACAAGAAGGCCGCTTCTGGTCTCGCTCAAACCACTGATAACAAGCCCACGTCTCCGTTCGGGCAGACCGCAGACAAGAAGACCTCTTCTGCGTTTGGTCAAGCCGCTGACAGCAAGCCCACTTCTGCGTTCGGGCAGGCCACGAGCACGAAGCCGGCCTCTGCCTTTGAGCAAGCACTTTCTGCCACAAAGAAGTCTCCGTTCGGGCAGACTGCAGAGAGCAAGACCGCTTCTGGCTTCGCTCAAACCACTGATAACAAACCCACTTCTGCGTTCGGAAAACCCACGGAGAGCAAGCCTCCGGCCGGCTTTGGACAGGCTGCCGCCACTGCTGTCACTGCCGCCACTGTCCCCGCCCCCCAACCCGCTGACGTGAAGCCGGTCGAAGCGAAACCGGAGGAGAAGAACGCCGGTGCGACGAAGGCACCGTCCGCGGCTGCGCCGGAGGAGCCCGAGGGGGACGCGTCGGGTGACGCGTGGCGGTGCAGCGTGTGCCACAAGGTCAAGGACCTGAGCGGCCCGCACCTCGCCGGCAAGACGACGGTGCGCTCCGACTGCTGGCCATGCGCCAAGAAGACCACGTTTGTGAAGGGCGGGAGCAAGGCTGCTGCTGCTGCCGAGGCGCCAGCGGACGCGTCAGGGGCCCCCCGAAGGCTGCTGCACCGACCTCGACGGGCCCAGCTCCACCTGCCGCGGACAAGCCCAAGCCAGCGTTCGGTTTTGCTGCTGCCGAGCCAGCCGTCAAGTCCGCCTTTGGTCAGCCGTCCACAAACGCGACCGCGGACAAACCCAAGCCAGCGTTCGGTTTTGCTGCTGCCGAGCCAGCCGTCAAGTCCGCCTTTGGTCAGCCGTCCGCGAACAAGTCCAAGGCTGCCATCGCCGCCGCCGCGCGCAAGGCCGCCTTTGCCTGCGCTGCGGCCGTCGACGCAGACCTGGAGGCGTCCGACGACGCGTGGCGGTGCAGCGTGTGCCACAAGGTCAAGGACCTGAGCGGCCCGCACCTCGCCGGCAAGACGACCGTGCGCTCCGACTGCTGGCCGTGCGCCAAGAAGACCACGTTCGTGAAGGGCGGGAGCAAGGCTGCTGATGCTGCCGAGGCGCCCGCGACGCCCGCCGCCCCCGCCCCCGCTCCCGCCCCCGCTGCGAGCGCCGCTCCCGCTACGACGGCCACCCCCGCCGCGGCAGCGGAGCCATCGCAGGAGCCACCTGTGACCGCCAGCACCCCCGCCACCGCTCCCGCCGCACCGACGCAGACGGCGGAGAAGCCGGAGGCGGCGGCGTCTGCGCGCTTCGTGGTCCCCGCCGTCCCCGACGCGGGGGACGAGGAGGCGGCGGCGCTGGTGCCGGAGGACACGCCCGCCGCTGCGGCAGGCGTTGACGCGGCGGTGCTGCGCGAGATGATCCGGTCGGAGGTGTCGGCGGTGCTGTCCGAGGCGCTGGCCGGCCTCGCGGCGCAGGTCTCGCAGCAGCTGCAGGACGTCCGCGAGGAACTCAGGGAGGAGGTCAGGCAACTGCGGACGGTGCTACAGAAGGACGGCAAATAGCTTGGCGACCTCTCTCCCTTTGTTGCGCCTCAAGACACTCCTTGGAGGGTTACCGGAATCAAACAACGTCGTGTTGTCGTGGTTGTTTGTAGCACTATTGTTTTTTTTTCCGTGTCTGTCGGTGTCAACACCGCAGAACCTTTCGTGCGCGTCGATACAGAATATTAAATGATGGGTGTCGATTGTCCTCGCGGCATTAAAGCGTATCACCAAATACTGTTATTAGAGCTTTTCAGATTGTTTGGCACTCTGGTAAGAAACACTTTCCATCAAATGTCGTATCCTTTCTCTCTCTCTCGTTTTTTTTCTAACTTCACAACTGAATATGACTCGTTTCTTTTTTTTTCTTTTTAGCCAATAACATCTCTTTTAAAAACCGACGCGTTTGCTTTCTTAAACTTCTCCCCGCGTATCTTTTCAGTGTCACTTTTCGACTTTGCGGAAGTGCCGATGTCTTTTTAATGCCAATAACTTTAACAACTGCAAATACATCTAATATTCGTGATAGCACTCTCAGAACCCCTGAACTGAACTGATGAAGCAACAACAGCAACAGTCAAAAGCCCCTTTGCCCCAGCGCACGATCCCGCGTCATCTCCTCTGCTGATAATGATGAGTGGCCGCCTTACTAATGAGACGGTGCTCTGATGCGCTGCGTACGCGTTCAAAATTCCTTCCCTCTTATGTACCTAAGTAGGGCGGCGCCTCCCTGTTTTAGTCGTCGTTGAACGATGTTTTGCGGCAAGTGATGTTCTTGTGGCTCAGCGCTTTGCCTCCCACCTTCCCTTTCTCTCCTTCTTTCTCTTGGATGCTTTCTATCCCTCTTCCCTTTCCCCATCACCGCGAATTATAGTGTTCAAGAAGGAGAAGAAGACCTAAGAATCACACACACACACACAAAAAAAAAAGCTAATTATTTTCCGTGCACACGGCCCGCTTGCCCGACCCTCTTCTTCCTGTTCATCTTTCTGTTTATGTTTTTGAGCATCCATTTTTCCAGCACATCTCATTCCTGTACCACTTGCGTCTCATTCCGTAACAACTTTTCACTCCACCCCACGCGGCTGTTTCACATATTCTACTCCTCTTTCCGTATCATTCCTTACCCGCGTCGCCAACTTCAGCTTTGCCCCCTCTCCTCCCCTTCCCGCCCCCTCCTGACGACTTCTCTGCCATGAGCTTCCAGGACGAATTGGACAAGCGCGGTCTGCGCGTCACGCGGCGGCTGGGCGGCGGTGCTTTCGGCGATGTTTTCATGGCGAAGAACGCGCAGGGCGAGAAGGTCGTGGTAAAGCGCGCTAAGAAAGAAGCCATCGCCAAGTACGCGGTGGCGGAGGTGGAGAGCATGCGGCGGCTGACGTCCGCCAATGTGGTGCGCCTCTTCGACTGGTGGGTGGAGGAGGCGGAGGGGCGCGTGTGCCTGGTGCTCGAGTACTGCAACCGCGGCAACTTGGCGTCCCTAATAGAGCGGCACTACCCGCTGCCGGAGCGCATGGTGGGCGAGCTGCTTGTGCAGATGCTGATGGCTCTCGACCACGTGCACGTGAAGCACCTGCTGCACCGCGACGTCAAGCCGGAGAACCTCATGGTCTCCACCGCGGCGGACACCAACCCGCACCACCTCACCGTGAAGCTCGGTGACTTTGGGCTCAGCGCCGCCACCGACTTCACCGACGGCGCCGCCGAGACGCAGCTGGGGACGCCGTTGTTCCTCGCGCCGGAGGTGCTCGCGGGGGTGCCGTACACGCGCAAGGCGGACATGTGGAGCCTCGGGGTGGTGCTCTACAAGATGCTCACCAACCGCATGCCCTTCCAGGCGGCGGACCTCGCGGACATGACGGAGGTCATGCGCCACCACCGCCCGCCGCCGCACCCCTCGACCCGCTCGCACTACTCGCAGGAGTTGGGCGACGTGGCGATGATGCTGCTGCGCGTCGCCAAGGCCGACCGCCCGACCGCCCGCGAGCTGCTGGGTCTTCCGCTCTTCCAGGCGCAGCTGTGCGCCAAGGAGTGGCTGCTGCCGGCGCACCACCCCCTCGTGGGGTTGTGTGTCAGCCGCCCGCGCCTCACCATCGTCGTGCGCGCCGCCCCTGACTTCAGCGGCGCCGAGGTGCACCGCATCAAGTACGGCGACCACGTCTTCGTCGACCGCAGCGTGGTGCTGCGCGGCGGCGCGCTGTGGCTGCACATCTACTACCCCCCGCACCTGCGCGGGCACTGCGTCGCGGGGCAGGGGAGCACGCTTGCGTTCCTTACCATCGGCGACACCACACGCCACGGCGCCATCGACCTTTCCGCCTGCGGCGACCCGCCAACGCCGGAGTGTGCTCAGCAGCTCTCGCCGCTGCTGCGGGTCGCCACCCCCAAGAGCCTCGGCTGACTCTGCCGTCGGCCAGCACATTTTCGCCCCTCATACGTTGGGGCAGTGCGTTTGAGACGCGTCAGGACGCGAGTCCTAGCTGGTCGCGCCATATTGTTTGACGTACGCCACATCTTCACAAGTATTCCCCCCCCCCCTCTCTCTCTCTCTGGACTTTTTTACCGATTTAGTTACTCACATATTATTGTCTTCAACTTCACAGCCTTCCCCCCCCTCTTCATCACTCGTGCTTCCTTCTCTCTCTTTATGGTTTCTAGCACAGAATCTTACTCGCACGTTATATTCTTCCACAAACGACTTTTTTTTCCGCTACACTCTAGTTGTTTTTTTTTTTAATATCATTGAACTTTTTTTTTATTATTATTCTTGTAATCTCAATTCTCTCCCTCTCTCCCTCTCTCCCTCTCTCTCTCTCTCTTTTTTTTTCATTATTCTTTTTTTTTTCTGTTGCTCTTCGTTCGCGGCGTCGTTCCCGGCCTAGAAGAATAGCCTCACGAACCCCATGCCCGAAGCGTATCATGCGCTTGATGATGAATCGTTCCGTGCTGCGTTTATTCCGAATGCCGCCATTCCTGCACATACATGTGTGCTGTTCTTTTTCTTTCCTTTTTTTTTTTTTTTTAATGCAACAGAAGCCAAGTTTCCCATGATGTTGGCCCCTCAGCCTAAACTGTCATTTCCTCCCCCCCCCCCCCCCTTCTTCAGTTTTTTTTTCCCTTCCCAGCATTCCTTACTCCTCTCCTCCCCCATTTCCCCCACACGAACAAATAGCTATTACTGTGATGTTACGCAGACTGGCGGTCGCGGCGCCGGCGGCGGCGTGGCTGTCGCGGTCCTTCTACGACGACAACAGCATTCTCGGCACGTCGACGATGAGCGGCGGCTTCATGCAGTCGCTGCGCGAGGACCTCCAGCGCGAGAACGACGCGCGCACGCAGGGCGTCGGCGAGACGCTGACCAACTACGTGCGCTCGCCGGAGCTCACGCACATGGAGAGCCCCGAGGCGGACAAGGAGTACAACGAGAAGCTCGAGAGGCGCCTCGGCGACTTCTTCGCGCGCCTGCCGATGCCGGAGGACCCGATGAAGGCGGCGCTCGCCAAGACGGAGGAGGAGCTGCGGGAGGACGCGGCGGCCGAGATGCTGCGCGAGGCGGTGCGCGAGGCCTACATGCGCCGCCTCAGCGCCGAGGCCGCGGAGGAGCTGCGCCTGCGCCGGTCCGCGGAGCGCCTGCGCCGCGACGGGCCCGAGGAATACTTCAAGGACTTGGAGGTCGACCGCACGTCGTCCGCGGCGCCTTTCGGCGACACAGCGCCGGCAGCCACGAAGACGGCGGCGGCGGCACCGCCACGCCAGGCAGAGAGCGCGGACGCGGACCCCGCCGCCACCCTCGCCGCTCTTGAGAAGGAGATGGAGCAAATGCGGGCGAAGATGAAGCACTTGGAAGAACAGCTCAAGGCTAAACAGGAGAAGAAGTAATAGTTCGATTTCCGCAAGAGGACCGCTGCGGGTGATGTTTTTTTTTTTTTTTTCGCTTAACGTGGATAAGGTGATTAATTCATTGTAACTGCTACCACAATAGAAACTCTTAATAACGCTACAACAAATCGTACAATGAGTCTCTTTCTCGTTGCTCGCTGCGCCGTCTTCCCCCTCCTGGCTACTACGCAACACTGCGGTTTTGCGATTCGCTGGCATGTAACTTGTGCAGCTAGTGCGACTCTGTTGTGTGTCTCACATGTGTGCTTTTCTTTTGTTTTACTCCTCATTCTCCTCTCCCTCTCTCTCTCTCTCTCTCTCTCTCTCTCACCATCTTGCCGTCTCGGCACACACACACACACACACACACACACACACACACACCATCCCCTCTTGGCACAACATCAAATCGTACTTTTCCAGGCTTAAAATTGGTGTAGTAGCACGATCTCCAGCATCGTGGCAAACACAAACGTGTATCTTTTTTTTCTTTCTCTTTTCCGTCACGTGCTGAGGGGTATTCACGGAGAGGCTGCGCTGACTCGCTTTTTGCTCCCCCCCCCCTCTCCTTCCCTCCTTGCTGAGACGCGTACAGAGCGATGATGAAGCGGCTCTTATCCCGCGCACACGAGGTGGCGCCCGGTGGCGGCGCGCCGGCGCTGTGCACCTCGGCGGTGATCGAGCAGAGGCGCTTCTGGGCGAAGCCGAAGAAGCGGCCCAAAGTCGGCCCCGGCTTCCACGAGAAGGCGCAGAAGTGGCGCGACGAGTACCTGCTCGACCGCCACCGCGTGCTCGCCGACAGTCTCCGCGCGTACGTCGAGTTCAGCACGACGCGGCGCGCGGAGCCGTGGGACGCCCGCTTCGCCCCATTCGACCGCGTCGAGAGGGACGGCGTGTACCTCGTGACGAAGCACCTCATGGACGACAAGCTGCAGCTGTGCAACTACCACCACCGCCCGGTCAAGCGGCTCTTCTGCAACGTCGGGCTGCTGGGGCCGCAGGTCACCACGCGCGCGCGTTGGAAGCCGTACCGCTACGCCACCAACCCAGCCGCCACCACAAAGGCGGAGCGCACCTTCACCAAGGACAAGTCTGTATTCACGGGTTACCATCATGACTAGCCGCGCGGCGTTACTACTACACACCCTCACACAGTTTGCATGCATGCATTTTCCTACAGCTGGTTCACAAGAAAAAAAAGTAAATGAAATGAAATGAAATGAAACGGAAGGTGGTAATAATAATTAATAATAATAATAATAATAAAGTGCTCACTGTGATTCTTATGGAGTTGAGTTTAGATGACTGGGGTGCATATTATTATTATTTACTTCCTTGTGTGTGTAAAGTGGACTGTGCTTTCGCGTTTACTTATCGGGTAGTGTTGCAGGCGCTGCATTAGGGTTGTGCTTTCTGCTTTGAGCGTACCCGCACTCCTCAACGAGGATTAGTCTTTTCTTGTAGGAGCTTCTGAGGCTAATACACGTGATTTGACATTTCCAATGCACCGTACTCTTTCCCACTATCTTCCGTCTCTCGCGTGCTCCTTACCGACAGCGGGTTCAACACATAAGCAACAAGTGAGCTCTAGCGCCACCCCCCCCCCCCTTCTAGAAACTGTTTTTCCTTATTTTTTTTTTAATCTCTTCCCTCCTTCTCTCTCTTCTCTCTCTCTCTCCAGATGCCTCCCCGCCCGTACAAGCGCGCGCGGATTGAAATCGCGGGCGACGCGCTCTCCGATGGCGAGCGCGACAGCGTGGCCGGTGCGGCCGGCGGTGCTGACGGCCGCTCCCGCTCCTCCAGCGCGAGCCCCAGCAGCGGAGGCAGCGAGGCGGACATGCTGCGGGAGCTGGATGGCGGCGACTGCCCACCGCCCCGCCGCGCGGCTGACAGCGAGGAGGAGGAGGAGGCACTGCTGCTGGCGGGCCGCGACCTGACCGGCAGCGACCTCAGGGCGTTCCTGCAAAAGAATTTCACGGACTTCATCGACGAGAAGGCAAAGGAGGTCGAGGTGGCGTGTGAGCCCAAGTAAAGTAGGGACAAAGGGACCGTGCCTGGGATCCCTTCCTTCCTCTTTTTTGTTTTGACTTTGAAATGCCCCTTTCCATCCTTTGCGCGACTGCTGGCCTGGCGTCCTTGCACCGCATCGCCCCTGCTATGAGATCAACTTTGCTGCGCGTGCGAAGAAGAGGAGAGTTCCAGTCTCTCTCTCTCTCTGTCTGTCTCTCTCGCTCTTTTCTCTTTCTCATACAGGGAGTGAATGTTTTCCCCTGTCGCTATGCTGCTCTACTTGTTCTTTCCTTCAACTAATACCCTTCAGTTACACTACACAGTCAGACTTTTTGCTTTGATTAACTCTTATAGATTCCCCCAGCTGAGCGAAATAGAATCATACTGCTCAGAAGAGGAAAAAAAAAATAATAAAATCAGTAATAAAAGCATACTGCCTTTCGGATTATTTCGGGTTGTTGTCGTGTCGTGTCAAAATTGGTCGTAGCTGCGTCACTCATTAGATGTTTCTTCATGTGCCAGTGGTATATCTCACATTTGTCGTGTTCTGCGCATGTATTCATGCATATATACCTTTTTTTTTTTTATATATATTCTCATGCAAACGCTTCTGCTAAAAAGGAGTTCACATCGCCACATCCATATATATATATATTTCGTTACTCTAGAAGCACAATTGGAGAGACCTGTTACGAGAAAGGAATAAAGAATTCGGAGGATCATCCATACGCACAACAAAGATAGAATAAGAATACTTATAGTTATTTGACACATCCACATGAGCGCGACGCCTGTGTTCGTTGTGTCGTGTGATGACACGCAACCAGTGCGTGCGTCGAGCAAAGGCAGTGGCGGGAACTTTGTTCAGGCGCACAACGCACAGGCTGCGGCTAACGCCATAGCCGAGAAAGAGACCAAGAGTCTTCTTGTGATTGGGTACTATCGCGACGAGGTGGCGGAGAAGACTTTTTGCAAGTCTATCTTCTCACAGTTTGCAGAGGGCATCGGGGTGACCAACGACGACCGGCTCGCCCATTTTATCGTGTCGTTTGTGGACGAGGAGGCGGGTGATCTGATCCAGTACCGCTGCGACCGTCTCACCGACATCGACAGCGTGGTGGAGGAGGAGGGCAGCGAGAACACGTGCGGCTCCGTCTGGGCGTCGCTGGTGCGTCCCGGCGAGGAGACCTTCACCTTCTCCGACTTGCGCCTCACCTTCCTGGCGCTCCGCAACGGCGGGCAGACCGGCGAGGAGCTGCTGGCGCTCGCCAAGGCCCGCGCTGACACCCTCGGCTGCCGCTTCACCGCCATCTGCGTTCACCACCCCGCACCCGAGCACAGCTCGTGCTCTGCCGCCGACGCCGCCGACGCCGTGGCAGTCCTGCGCGCCGCCTGTGCGCGGGAGACGATTGGGCGCGACGAGCGCGTGAGCTCCTCGCTGCGGCTGCAGGACGTGCGCGCGTGGTCGCTGCTGGTGAATGAGCGCCACCGCTGGTCGGCGACGGAGCCCGGCTTCTACCTCGTCAACCTCAACCCGCGCCTCGTCGTGGGCGAGAAGCTCGCGCACAAGGTGTGCCCCGGCGTCTCCTACATCGTCGCGGACGGCGGCAACGCGGGCTGCGTCGACTTTGTTGTCTTCCCGCCGGCGGTCGCGGCGGACGCGGCGACGCACCAGAGCGTCTACTCGCCGCACTGCCGACTGGAGCTGACGGAGGACGGGCGGGTGGAGGTGAAGCCCGAGTGCGGCATGACGTACCTCAACGGCGCTATCCTCTCCGACACCGCCGCGCTGGCGCACAACGACCGGCTCATCATCGGCAAGCAGCTCGCGTTCCGCTTCGTCGAGGTGACCACCGACGGCGACCTCAACACCCCCTCCTCGCGCATCCTCGACTGGGAGCTCTGCTGCGCCGAGTTCCGCGAGCAGTCCCGCAGGGCTCTCGAGCAGGGCGAGCGCAACCAGCGCGAGTGCGAGCTGCAGGACGCCGCCGCCGCCCCCACCGCGGCACGCGGCGCGCAGCTCATCCTCACGAACCCGCCCAAGACGTACGACGGCCCGCTGGTGTGGTCGCTCCCCACGACCCCCGGCGCGTCGGTCACCGTCGGCGACAAGGACGGCGCCGGCATCGCGCTCCCCTTCCTCAAGGCCTCCGCCACGTTGACGGCCGACAAGGACGGCGTCGTGGCGACCGTCGACAAGACCAATACCAAACTGCGGCACGCCGCGCAGCTCCACGTCGGCGGCTTTCAGTTCCTCTACTCGGCGGCGCCGCCCACCGCCGCCGACGCGGACGCCGCGCAGCCCCGCACGGTGCTTCCCGCCTCGGAAGAGGTGGTGAGCGAGGTGGCGCTGGGGATCTTCGACCTGCAGTGGGCGCTGGCGCTGCTCTTCGACTTTGCCTTCCCCCGCCCGCACAGCTCCGACGGCCAGAAGGACGCGTACAAGCGCTTCCGCGCGTGCCTCTGCGACGACTCCCTCATGACGGCCCCCGCCCTCGACCTCGCGCGCCTCGCCGGGCTCCACGCGAAGCTCACCTCCGCCGTGCGCTGCATCGGCGCGGAGCTCGCGGCGTCGGTCATCCCCGACCGCAGCACCTCCGCCGCCGAGCAGTGCGGCGCGGAGCAGGCTGCGTTCCTCTCCGCCGTGAAGGCGCAGCCGGAGCTGGAGGCGCGTGTGCTGGCGCGCATGCAGATGGAGGCTGGCCGCGCCCTGCTGGCCTCGGGGAGATCGAGAACAACTCCGGCGGCGGCGTGGCGGCGGGCGGCGCGGCCGCGGCGGAAACGCCACGCCGCGTACTGCAGGCGCCGCTGTTGCGGAGACGGCACCCGCTGGCAGCTTTGAGGAGGCGATGGTGGCGCTCAAGGGCACATGCCTGATTCCGTCCGCCTTTGTCGCCTCGCACGTGAGCCACACGACGGAGGTGATGTCCGTGAGCGCGAACCCCAAGGGTCTGTGCGACAAGTACGTCAAGGCCCTGCAGTCGCTGACGGCGGGCCCCACGACGTCCATGCTCTCCTCCTTCCAAATGCAGCGGAGTCTGCTGCTGGCCATCATCGACGCCGCGCTCTCCGTCGACTATTGCGTCCGCAAGGGGCACCTCGGCGCCGCCGCGCAGAGCGAGCTGCAGCCGCAGCTGGCGGAGTGGCGGAAACTGGCTGCGAGCTGCGCCCCCGCAGCCGCCGACGCGGACACCTCCCGCCGCACCCGCAGCGCCTGGAGCCACGACGCGGCGGTGCAGCGCAAGCCAACCCCACACCTGCGCCGCCCCAAGTCCACCAAGCCGGCTGCGGCCAGCGGCAACACGAGCACCACCAACGCCGCTGCTGCAGCTCCTTCCTCGGTGTCCTCGCAGCCGCCGCTGTCACTGCGCCCGATGCACACGACAGCCGCCGACGCTGCGCGCCCAAAGACACCGCGCAAGAGAGCGGACCCACCGCCGCCGCCGCCCGCCACCGCCTCCTCTGCGACCACTCGCACGCGCTCCACTGGAGGACAGACGCCGCGCGGTGCCGGGGCGTCCACAAGCAAGAAGAAGAGCACCAAATCCACCGCCACCACCGCCGCCGCGCCGCCTCCTGCCTCCTCCGGTACGGCGACGAAGAAGAAGGCTACCGCCAAGAGGCTTTCCTCCACGCGCTGAGTCCGCGAGGTGGGGGTGGGGAGAAAGTGCAGCCGCGGCTCTGTATTCCCACACATTCTCTCTCTCTCTCTCTCTCTCTCTCTTTCTCTTTATCCGTCGACACACATTGCATTACATTCTTGTACGTCTAGAATCTCTCTCTCTCCTGTAGAAAACCCGCTTTCATCACTCATACTTTGTTCTTTGCCTTCCTGTATTACTTCATCGTATCTGCGAAAAACAGAAAATGAGAAGAAGTATTCGTGTTCTTCAGCGTTTCTCTGTCGGTTTACATTCGGCTTTATTTGTTTCAGGCGCGTCTTGGACGCACCCACTCCCTCCTGCCGTCAAAAGCCAGTCTCTTTGTTCTGTGTGGGTCGTGTATGTCTTCTTTTTGGTAGGATCTCGCTGTAATCTGTGTCTAAAACTCAATACTTATTGCACCCCACCAATCTCTCCCCCTCTCTCTCTCTTACCGTTTCAAACTGTTAGCACTTTTAAAACTCTAGAACACACATCCCGCATACGTGGTCACTGCCATGTCCCTTGTGACGGTAGAGCAGCCGCAGCCGCAGCACACTCAGCAGCCGGAGCGCGCGCGGTGGGTGCTGGCCGGCCACGAGGCGGAGGTGACCGGCGTGGGCGCCAGCGGAGGCATCGTGGCGTCGTGCGACGCCGGCGGGACGGTGCTGCTATGGCGGCCGCGGGCGGGGCAGGCGCCGGAGAACGTCTGCCGACTGCGCACCGGCGGCGCGGCGGTTCTGGCGACGGCCTTTGTGCGCCCGACGCTGCTGGCGGCCGCGCAGGGCGACGGCGCGGTGACGCTGTGGGACGTGGAGACCGGGGTGATGGTGAGCACGCACGCGCGGGCCGCGGCGGGGCGCAGCGCGTGGCCTGTCGTCAACGCCGTCGCCTCCGCGCACGACGGCGAGCGCGTCCTGTACGGCGGCGACGACGGGTACCTGATGCAGCTGGACGCGCGCGCGGCGAGGTGCGCGGTGGCGCGGCACATGCGCGTCCCGGTGACCGCCGTCGCGTGCGCCGAGCGCGGGAGCGGCGTCTTCGTCGGCGACGCGGCCGGCGGCCTGCACTGGCTCGACGCGGGGCGCGCGCGCGGGGCGGCGGTGGTGGCGGCGCTCCCGGAGGTGGAGGGCCGGTCGGGTCGCTCAGCCACGACCGCGCGCGCGGCTCCCTCGTCGTCGTGTGCCGGGACGGCGCGGCGCTGGTTGACGCGCGGCCGTACGCGCCGTCGCCGGAGGAGCGACGGGCGGGGCTGCTCGACCTCCCCCTGCGCGCGGCCCCGCTTCCGCTGCGGCGCGGCGACGCGGCGCACGGGTGGGTGGTGTGTCCGGCCGGCGACGACGTGCTGTGCGTCCCCGCCGGCGACTTCCCCGCCGGCACCTCCTTCCGCCTGCGCGCCGCCGCGGGGTCGCAGCTGCACAGCGCCTGCATGGTGGACGACTCCACCGTCGCTGCCTGCGGCACAAGTCAACTTATGCTGTTTCAGGGTCTCTGATCCCCGCACCCGCTGTCGGGGCTGCTACCGTTCATTCCGAAAGGGAACTCCCCTTGACTCCAACTAACTGTCTGCTTCACTTCATAAAAAGATCTTAGGATCAATAAAAAATGATGAATAATTCCTTGAGAAACAAAAATCGTCAAATGAAAAAAGGAAATAAAAGAAGACATGTGTCCACGATGGCACCACCGACTGTCAGTGCCCTCTTAACTCTCTTCGGCACAGAGTATTGCGCTTTGCACAATCATCACCGGCCTCGATGGCACGTTTTCCTCCTTCACCTTCTCTCTCCCTTCCTCTCTTTTTCCTCGTTTCCCTGCTTCCTGCGCACTAGTTACAAAAAGGTATTTTTTCCCCTCTTATTGTTCTTACTATTTATAAATTTCTAACGGTTTCGCTAGTGCACTTCGCGCTGTGCTTATACGTAAATTTGCGGACAAAACATCCCCACATAACAACGGCAAGAACAACAACAAGAAAGCCCGCTCCACTTGATATCTTGTACGTGTTTAGAGCACAAGACAGTGCGCCAGTCGTTTTGACCGTACTGATTTTTTTTTTTCGACACCACCTTCGAAACGAAAGTGTTTCGTTGGTTGTTGCACTTTTTCTTTCCTTCACTCAGAGCGCGTGTGTGTGTCTGTGTGTCTGCGTGTGTGTGTGCTTCGTGAACAGGCTTTCAGTGTAGTCCCCCGCGCCACTTGTCTCGCACCGCGTCCCTCGTGATGGCAACGCGCAGCAAAGGCGTGCGGAAGCACAAGCACAACGTGCTCAAGGCCGACGACGCGCCGCCCGGCACCTTCGCCGTCATCGACCCGCAGAGCAAGCGCCTGTTCGTGCCGCTGGAGGCCATGATCGACACGCGCGCGATGCACCGCGACGGCGTCCCGTCGCTCTGCCGCATCTTCCTGCAGGGGCGCTGCCGGCAGGGCGGCAACTGCTACCAGGCGCACGCCAACGGCGAGGTGGTGCGCAGCCTGCGCGCGGCGGCGCTGAGCGAGCCGACGTGCTGCCACTTCCACGGCGTGAGCCCCGGCGCCGGCGGCGCGCTCCCCCCCGGGCTGACCGTCGTGCTGCGCGGCGAGGGCGAGGTGGACGTCGCGCGGCTGCCGGCGGAGCGCGTGGCGGTGACGCAGGGGCTGCGCGCGCTGCTGGAGGCGCAGCTCGGCGACGCGCCGCCGGCCGCCTCCGCCTCCGCGGCGCCGCGCGAGGTGGTGGTGCCGGTGACGTCGCTCTGCCGCCTGCACGCCGGCAGTGACGGGTCGCCGTGCTGCCGCTTCGAGGGCGCCTGCAACTTTGTGCACGTGTGCCGCGAGATGCTCCCCGACGCGTCCGCGTCCGCCGGCGGCTCCGGCGGCTCCGGCAGCGCGTCGTCGGCGGCCGTGTCGACGCCGCTGGTCGCGCGCGCGGAGCCGATGCCGGAGGTGATGGCGGTCGCGGGGGCGGTGGGCGAGCCGGTCGGCGGCAGCACCCCATTCGGCGGCCGCGCGCACGACGGCATGGGCATCACGACGCCCGTGTACGTGCGGCCGCCGCTCGCGCTCGCCGCCACCGCGCCGTCCAACGGCCCGCAGCTGATGAGTGCGTCGCCGTCGATGGCGCGGTCCTTCAGCTCCACCGCCTCCGGCCTCGTGTGGCGCCACAACCCCTACGGCAACTCCTCTGTGTCGTCCGTCATCGAGACCTAGCGAGCAGGGAGAGAGAGAAGAGAGGGGTTCACTGTGGGACTTGCTCTCGATTTTGTGTTCTATTTCCTTTTTTTTTATTTAATGCTAACAATTAATCCTTCATCAGTTGTACCCATATTCATTCCTTTTTTTTTCGTTGTTCGTTGTTCTTTGTTACTCCTACGGAACTTCTTTTGTTTATCCTCCCCCCCCCACTCCTCCTTACCTTCTCACACTGTTTCTAGTCATTCATTATAGTTTTGCTACCCCCGATATCTAATTATTGTTATTTTATTATTATTATTATTAATTTACAAATACTGGTTCGCAGTTTGTGATGATGGATTGGCTTACTCTTCATTCTTTTCAGTCCGCCTTCTGTTTTCTGTGTTTATCTGTTGTTGTTTTTCTTCCTTTTTCGTTTTTCTTTATCCCCTGCTATCTTATTTTTCTGCTGATTTTCTTTCTCTTCCAACGATCATATCAATAATTGTCTCGTGTTACGATACATCGCTGGCGATGTCATTTCTTTTGTCTGACGCTCTTTCTTTCTACAGATCTGGTTCAAGTAGTGTTCTTCCCCCGCTAATTTTTTTTACCATGCCTTCTTTGTTTTTTGTATTGGCTCTAAATGTACGTTGATTTTCTCTTTTCTGACTTTTCCTGCTGCTCTCAAGTAATCTGAGACCCATAACTGTTTTGTCGTATGTAAGGAAAGTGCCCCAAGCAATGTCACGCCTGTTACGCCTCTATACAGTTACACAACCTTCCGAACGAAATCTTTGTTTCTCGCTGTTTTACTAAACATATATATATTGGATAAATACCACAGCAGAGGGTTCGAAATCAGCGAAAACAAACAAAAAAAATGAGGGGAAAAACGAAAATACATGAAATTTCGTGTCAACAATATGGCGGCGCGGCGATTTGGGCTTGTTGTGCTACTTCTTTTTTTTTTTTTTTGCGTTTCATTGCAAAACATTTTGTTCTAAGAGAAGGTACTCGTTTTGAGAATAATCACAGTGAAAACAACGACGGCCACAAGAACACGCACACACACATCTAAGATCAATCTAATTAAAATACACACCATATCTTAGAGAGTGGAAAGGGGTGGAAACAACACTGCACTAGTAAGGGTAAGCACCACCTATGTTTTTCCTCATTTCTTATATAATAAATTCATTTTTTTTCTTCACTGCCCTCCCCCCTACCCTTCGCCCTCTCCCATCACATATCTTAAACCTTAATGAAAATAAATTGCTGGTATGGCTGACTAATCGGATAACTGAGCCATCCTCTATCAAAACAACTCCTTGATCATTCTGCTACACTGTAATTCGACTTCTTCATATATATATTTACTCTTTTTTTTTTTGTCGTTCTCATTTTTTGACCCTGAACAACTCAAATCAATAATAATAAGAATTCATAAGCACTACGGCCTTTGTACGTAGGTAAAAATACGAGGAAATCGTAGCACGGCACAACCTGCGATGTGATGGAACGTGCTGCGTTCATTCCGTCTCTCACGGTCACTCTCTGCATTCCTTCTTTTTGTTTGTTTTTCTCTCTTGTTGCGTCGCCTCGTTTTACCGATAGTCTCCGTGATTGCGGGACGCAGGCACGCTGTGCTCCCCGCGCGCTGCTGGCTGTCAAACTTTATTGCCGCGGAATGTTTAACACCCAGTGATTCATCCCTTCCCCCTCCCTTCCCCCCCTCCTGCTCTTGTTGAAACGCATCGTGCGTGCTTTCACCCCACCTCTTCCTCAGTCAAATTTCCTGTAACCAGCATTGATTGAAAAGCAAGTAGATCTTTTCACTTCTTCTTCATTTTCCTTCTCCTCTCCCCTCCTCCTACGGTGGTCACAAATGCAGAATGAGCGCGCCAGCCGGCACCGCTGAGTTGGGCACCATCGTGCGGCTGGAGGCCCACGCGGCGATGCGGCTGGACGGCGTCAGCGACCGCCACTACGACCGCCACGCGCTGCCGGTGCGGCGCAAGCTCAAGAGCAGCAAGCGCGCCGTCTTCATGCGCTCCGTGCGCCGCCTCGCCTCGTACATGACTATGCGCCTCAACCCCTCCTACCAGGAGAGCCACGTGCGGGTGCTGGAGTCGCTCGCCGGCCTCCGCTTCGAGGCGCGCGCGGTGTCGGCCGGCGGCGGCGGCGGCGGCGGCGGCGGGACGGCGCGCAGGAGGGCGGCGCGGCGGGAAAGCTTCTCTTCAGCGCGCCGCTCGAGTGCCTCGTTGACGTGACCGGCGACTCGGTCATCGAGAAGGACACGGTCGTCTTCTCGCAGCTGCCCGACAGCTACGACGCCGCCGACAGCAGCCAGATCCAGCCGAAGCGCTCCAAGAAGGGCGAGATAATCTCGAACCTCTTCAGCGCCTACGGTGAGATCGGCCTCCTCCTCACCTTCAAGGCCTCCCGCAACGCTCCGGTGGCGGCCGACACGCCCAGCAGTGCCGCAGCGGGGGCGCCTGATAACGCCAAAGCCGCCTCCGCCTCGCGCTCCGCCTACACGCGCGTCGGGCTACGCTTCGTGACCGCCGACGACCGCAGCCGCTGGCTGAGCTTCTGCGTCGAGGCGTACATGGGCCTGCTGCTCGACTCGATCCGCACCGGGCGCGACAGCGTCAGCCTCGCGGACCCCGCCCCCGCGACGGCGGCCGAGGACGCGCCCGTGGAGGAGCCCCCGCTGGCCGCCATCGACAAGTACGTCAGCTTCTTCCTCGCGCACACCGCCACCAAGCAGGAGATGGAGGACGACGGCGGCGGCGACGGGGCGGCGACGGAGGACCCCCCGTGCGGCGGGCAGCTGCGCGTCGGCCCGTGCGGCACCCGCGGCCGGACGCAGCACGTGCGCCTCGAGCGCGTCCTCGGCCACAACGCCTCGGGCCGCCCGGTCGCCGACGAGCTGCTGGTGCTGACGCCGCCGTCGGTGTCGCGCGCGCTGCGGAAGCTGCACCGCCGCAAGATTCGCCTGCGCGACATGCGCGTCTTCGCCGACCGCGAGGACGACGGGTGCACGTTCTTCATCGAGCGCGCGGTGCTGCGGCGCGACCAGGCGGCGCCGGCCACCCCCGGCGGCGGCGAGCGAAGCACCGACGTGTTCTCGCGCGAGAGCGAGGGGGGCGGCGGCGGCGGCGGCGGCGGCGAGGACGAGAGCGCCTTCCCCGCCGACCCCGAGCGCGCCACCGCACACGTCCGGACGCTCGAGTGCCGCGCGGAGACCTTCGCCGACCGCCGCAAGTGGCTGCAGTGGCTCGAGTCGGTGCTGCACCGGCCCACCATGTACCTGGACAGCATGGCCGCCGCCGCCGCTGAGGCCAACACCAGCACAAGCTACCGCGGCAACACCTTCCTCGGCGCCAGGAGCACCTGGTAGCCGTTCTCTGCGCGCATTTGATACTGCTCCCTTCTGCTTTGTTTGCTTCTCTGTTAGGCTTTTTTTTTTGTTTGTTTCATTACGCATTCTTGCTGGAAAAAAAGTGTTTTACTACACTGTGCCTAGTGCTGGTGTGTCTTTGCACGTGGCGGCAGCGCAAGGGGGTGACTCGACCACAAATCTCCTCTCTCTGCCTCTCTCTCTCTATCCTTCCTATCTCAACAGATGAATTGATTGCAGCTTGAACGCTCCTGAACGATATTTCATGGTGTGGTTACTCTCTATTGCCACCGCCTTCCTTCCCACTTCCTCCGTAATTCTTCTCCACAACAGAGTACTGTATAAGTGCGCGAGTGACTTTAATCCATTAGCTTCTTCCTTTCGCTGCTCTTTCTTCTTCTTCTCTCTCTCTCTCTCTCTCTAGCCCCTCCCTTCCCCTCACACACAAACACCCACCCACACATCCGCACCTGCCGTACCCACTCTACGCGCGATGAAGTTCGGCAAGCGGCTGCAGGAGGAGGTGGTGCCCGAGTGGGCCGACTACTACGTGAGCTACAAGCGACTCAAGCAGTTCATCCACAACTCGGAGCTTCGCGGCACCGAGTTCAGCGCGGAGCTCTTCCGCATCATCTCCGAGGAGATGGCCAAGGCGGAGACGCTCTTCGAGGACCTCCTCGCCGAGCTGCAGAAGGGGCACGACGAGCTGCTCGAGCTCGACATCAGCCGCCCGGTCGCCAACCTGCGCCGCTCCAACAAGTTCTACCGCCGCGGCCGCAGCGGGCGCACCTCCCTGGCGGCCGCCAGCGAAGGCGCGGAGGAGGTGCCGCTGCTCAGCGCGAGCTCCGCCGGCGGCGATGGCGAGAGCGGCGTTGACGGCGACGGCGGCGTCCCCAGCGGCAGGCGGCGCGGCGTCTTCGGCTTGCTCAAGCAGCTGTTCCTGCGCGTCATCGGCGACTCGCGGGTGCGGCCGGTCGACGCCAACACGCCGCGCGCGGTGTACCTCGAGTGGTACTCGCACGCCCACCAGCTGCAGCACTTCGCGGAGCTGAACCTCGAGGCCTTCCGCAAAGCGGCCAAGAAGCTCAAGAAGTACCGCCGCATGGAGGCCGACTTCACGGCGCCCATCGAGGCGGAGCTGGGCCGCTCCAAGCTGACGACGCTCATGCCGCGCGTGTCGCACATGGTGGAGAGCGTGCAGGTCGACTTTGAGCGCAAGTTTCACCAGCCGCTCGACCAGTACGCGAGCGTGCAGCTGACGCAGGAGTACACGTGCCGCTGGGGCTACCTCCTCGTCTCCGTCATCCTCTTCGTCGTGGTGCTCAAGACGCCCATCACGGAGAGCGTCCCCGCGCAGCACTGCGCCGCCCTCTTCACGCTGGTCATCTCGCTGTGGATCACCGAGGCAATGCCCTTCTTCTGCACCGCCATGCTCATCCCCCTCTTCGCCGTCCCGCTCGGCATCATCGCGGACCCCGCGACCGGCAAGAGCGCGACGCCGACGGTCGCCTCGCAGGTGATCCTGGGGAAGGTGTTCAACCACGTGCAGATTCTCGTCATGGGCGGCCTCACCATCGGCAAGGCCTGCGCGCGCACCAACCTCGAGATGTACGCGGCCAGCGCGCTGCACCGCTGGACGGCGCACCGTCCCGCCATGTACCTGCTCGGCGTCATGGTCGCCAGCTGCGTCCTCTGCGCCTTCGTCTCGAACGTGGCGGCCCCGCTGCTGGTGCTCGGCGTTATCCAGCGCACGCTGTGGGAGTTTCCCGAGGGCACCAAGGCGCCGCACGGCATCCTCCTCGGCCTCGCCTTCGCGTGCAACCTGGGCGGCATGCTCTCGCCCATCGCGTCGCCGCAGAACGCCGTCGCGATGAACGTGCTGAGCTTCCACAACGTCTCCTTCGCGGCTTGGGTCGGCGTCGCGCTGCCGCTCGTCTTCGCGTGCCTGCTCGTGACGTGGGCGACGATCCTGGTGGTGTGGAAGCCCTTCGACGGCGTCCCGTACATCCCTCTGCAGGTCGTCAACGCGGAGGCCGACCGCGCCGTCTCCACCTCGACGCGCGCCATTGTGCTGCTCGTGTCGCTCGTGACCATCGTTCTCTGGATCCTGCCGGCGAACCTCTTCTTCGGCGACACCGGCATCGTCGCGCTGATCCCGATCGTCGTCTTCTTCGGCACCGGCATTCTTTCCAAGGAGGACTTCAACACGCTGTCGTGGCACCTCATGTTCCTCCTGGCCGGCGGCAACATGCTGGGGCTGTGCGCGCGCGACTCGCACATGCTCGACCTCGCCGCGACGCAGATGAAGGGGGTCCTCATGACCGCGAATCCCTTCATCACGCTCATCGTCATCGTCTTCGGAGTGGGCGCCATCACGACCTTTGTCTCGCACACCGTCGCCGCCATGATTCTGCTGCCGATCGTCGTCAAGATCGGCTTCCTCATGCCGGAGAGCGACGGGCTGCTGGGCGTGACGCCGCAGGCGCTGGTGATGCTGTGCGCGCTCATGTGCTCCGGCGCCATGGCCTTCCCCATCAGCTCCTTCCCCAACGTCAACTCCCTCCTTGCCGAGGACGAGCGCGGCACGCCGTACCTGCAGGCCAAGAACTTCCTGCTCTGCGGCAGCATCATCCAGGGCGTGCTGACGCTGTGTCTCGTCAGCTGGATGCTCCCCGTCGCCAACGTCGTGCTGGGATGAGGCGGCGCGGGAGGATTGGGGGGGGGGGGGAAGGGGGATGGAGGGGCGGTGCCGCACCCCCCCCCCCACCAACTCTACCATCGTCTTTCACTGCTCTCTATCGTCAAGAAAAGGAAAGAAGTATATTAAAATGAATGCTCCTCCTCATCGTTCTACGGAATCAGTGTGCTGATACGCGTGCTCCTGAGTGAATTTCTCTCTTTTTTTTTTTCTCTCTCTCTGTCTGTTACTGTCTCGCTTATTACATGCTTGTACGCATGCGTGTCGCTACACGCGGAAAAACACACACACACATTTATATACAATTGAGATTACAAACAAAAGAAAAACGAGCAATGGGTGGAAAGAGCCGCTGAATTTTTTTTTTGAGAGGGATGACTGCATCTGTTTAGGAAAAGAATTGTATGCATGAAATCCGCTGCAAGTGCGCTGTTCTCCACTTGTCATCGGCTAGTACGTGATTGGATGTATGGATGGGTACCCGGCGGATCGTGCAACGACACGCGTGTGAGCATTGTTGAACGTCGTTCCGCGTCATTGCAAGAAAACCGTCCGCAGCAAGTGTTGTATCTAGACCCCTTCTTCCTCGCTCCTGTTCCCCATTCACTAGGCCAGAAGTAGACGTCAAAAAACTCGTAAACTCGCCGGATCAATGACGGTCGTGCAGTGCTACGAGACGGAGGAGACGCTGCTGGCGCCGGCGAGCCCCGCTGCGGCCGCCCGCCGCTCGCTGCGGTGTGTCGTCACGCGCGTCGTCGCCGCCCGCCGCCGCGAGTTCGCCGAGGGCGTCGTGCTGACCCTCGTCGGCGACCTCTTCCCAGACAACGCCGACGCGCCGGTCGGCCGCACGGTGCTGCTCAACCTGTACGGCGCGTGGGCGGCGGGCGCGGGCTTCGTGGAGGTCGGCGACGTCGTCATCCTGCGCGGGATCCGCGTGGGCGTGGCGCCGCGGCTGGAGGGTGTCGACGCGCCGCCGGACGCCGCGGCCGCGCCGACGGTCGTGGTGACGCCGCTGGGGGACGCGAGCGAGCTGGCGGCGGTGCAGCGCATGGGGGACGGCTCGCTGATGGAGGTCACCGTCGGGCCCGGCTTCTTCGACGAGCCACGCGTGCGGGGCGTGCGTGACGGCGTCACCACCAGCCTCTGCTTCACCAGCGGGGCGCCGTGCGAGTAAGAGCGCGGGACGCACCTGCTCCTGCGGACGGACAGACGCGAGCAACATGTACATTTACAGCCTCTCTCTCTCTCTCCTTTATCCCGCTTTTCCTCTGAGAACGCTGATGCACACCAAATTTCCAAATTTCACGATACTTTGTTGTTGTCTTTTTTTTTCCATCTCTCGCTTTACCATCCGTTTTTCACGTATCGGTATCTCTTTGTTAAACAGTTACGTTTCTCTCTCTCTCTCTCTCTTTCTATCTCTTCTTACCGCCCCCCACGAAAGGACTGTACCCTTAGAAGCGCGTCAAGACTACCACTCCCTCTTCCTTTTCTCAGATCCCAGTAGAAAGCAGAAGAAACTAAATTAATAAAAACTCCCCGCTAGTGATGTCGACGCTGACGACGACGCCTATACCGCTCAGGCTCGTCATCGAGCCGGTGGTTGTGCTCGGCGAGCTGGACCGCGGCGCCGCCTACGCCCTCATCACGGCCGGCTCCGTGTGTCTCGGGCTGCTGGTGCTCGGAATCGTCCTCATCTGCTACTGCCGCAAGGCCGGCGCCAACGCGCCACGCTACGGCTGGCTGCGCAGCTCGCACAAGAAGGTGCACCAGCACTGACATCTGGTCTTTGTTGGCCGCCTCTTTCTGACTTCCTCACTGCTTGATATCTATAACCCTCCCCTCGGTTTTTGTCTGTTTCTGTAGCTGTCCTCTTCCCTCTGCGCGTCAGGAACGCATACAGGCAGGCCTCACAAATAGCAAAAAAGAAGAATAAAAACGAGCCACATCAGTGACTATCAAAATAAAAATGGGGCGGCGTGCCGGCGTGTCTCACCTCTTCACCAGTGATGCTCTGTTGGATCACACCCCTCTCTGTCTCTCTCTCTTTCTCTCTCTCCCTGATGGCTTCCTTACTCTCCTCTCTCTCACCCCTTTCCCCCCCCCCCCCCCACTCCCGCCACTCAACTCACCGCACAACCAAAGAAATATAACCGTTAGCTTTTACTATTCACTCTCAGGTTTAGTTCGATCCACGTATTGACTTCACCTATCCACCCGCCACACCCCCAGCCACCGCCGCACCCACCCACCCCTTGTCCGTGCACCGCCGAGCGCCATGAACAAGTACCCCACCGTCAACGACTTCATCGTCAAGGTGATCCGCAAGCGCGACCCCCACCAGCCCGAGTTCGAGCAGGCCGTGCGCGAGGTCATGGACTCGCTCTGGCCCTTCCTCCAGAAGAACCCCAAGTACGCCAGCGTCGCGCTGCTGGAGCGCCTGGTGGAGCCCGAGCGCGTCATCCAGTTCCGCGTCCCCTGGGTCGACGACAAGGGCGTCGTGCAGGTGAACCGCGCCTTCCGCGTGCAGTTCAACTCGGCCATCGGCCCGTACAAGGGCGGCATGCGCTTCCACCCCTCCGTCAACCTCTCCATCCTCAAGTTTCTCGGCTTCGAGCAGACCTTCAAGAACTCGCTCACGACGCTCCCCATGGGCGGCGGCAAGGGCGGCTCCGACTTTGACCCCAAGGGCAAGAGCGACATGGAGGTGATGCGCTTCTGCCAGGGCCTCGTCAACGAGCTCTACCGCCACATCGGCGCCGACACCGACGTCCCCGCCGGCGACATCGGCGTGGGCGGCCGCGAGGTTGGCTTCATGAACGGCCAGTTCTGGAAGCTGACCAACACCAACCAGTGCACCTTCACCGGCAAGGGCATCGCCTTCCAGGGCAGCGAGATCCGCCCCGAGGCCACCGGCTACGGTCTCGTGTACTTTGTCAACAACATGCTCGACTTCCGCAAGGACAGCCTCGAGGGCAAGGTCATCACCGTCTCCGGCTCCGGCAACGTCGCGCAGTACGCCATCGAGAAGAGCCTGCACCACGGCGGCAAGGTCGTGACCGCCTCCGACTCGCACGGCTTCATCTACGACAAGGACGGCTTCACCAAGGAGAAGCTCGCGGTGCTCATGGACATCAAGAACAACCAGCGCGGCACCCTCAAGGAGTACGCCGAGAAGACCGGCGTCGAGTACACCCCCGACGCGCGCCCGTGGGGCGTCAAGTGCGACGTCGCGCTGCCCTGCGCCACGCAGAACGAGATCGACGAGGCCGACGCGAAGAAGCTCATCGACAACGGCGTCAAGCTCGTCGCGGAGGGTGCCAACATGCCGACCAGCGAGGAGGCCACCAAGGCGTTCCTCAAGGCGGGCGTCTCCTTCGCCCCCGGCAAGGCCTCCAACGCCGGCGGCGTCGCCATCTCCGGCATTGAGATGAGCCAGAACGCGGCGCGCCTGTCGTGGACGAGCGAGGAGGTGGACGCGCGCCTCAAGGGCATCATGGAGAGCATCCACACCTCCTGCGCCACCTACGGCGAGCACGAGAAGGGCGTCGTCAACTACGTCGACGGCGCCAACATCGCCGGCTTCGTCAAGGTCGCCGACGCGATGCTGGGCCTCGGCGTCGTCTAAGCGGACGAAATAGACCACGGCGGCAGCCGCAGGTAAAGGGAGAGAGAGTGTGAGAGAGAAGAAGGACAGAGGGGGTGCGGGAGCCCAGGAGCGTGCCTCCGCCTCCCCCTCCTCCTTCCTTCCTTCCTTCCTTGCTTTTTGCTCCACCTTTTTCTACTTCTACTTTCTCTCTCACCATCCTCCCTCCCTCTTCCTCTTTACTCTGTGTTGCGTTGCCTCCATCTCTCTCTCTCTCTATTTCTCACTCTCTATTTCCACACTTCCCACCTCAACACCTCTTCTTGTAGTCCCAGAAGTCGAATGTGGCTGTCATTCCTCTTCTTTCCCACTCGACACGTGGCTTCATTTTTGAGAGTGCACGCTCCAGGTTAAAAACACGAGCAGGTCATGTGCCGCTGGCGGGGGGACTCGACATGAGGTTGTTGTTTCAAAAATTCGCTCTCATCTAATAATAAAAGAATATATGTTATCAAAAGATTATATAGTAAAACTAACGACATCCCCTCTCTCCCTTGCCCCCCAGTTTTCTTTTTTTTTTTTTAGTCCTCACTTGCTCCCTCACCCCAATCTTTCATTTGTTCTGTGTTTTTCTTTTTCTTCATCAGTTGATTTTTTTTTTTCTTATTTGTTCACAACGGCCCAAAGAGGGAAACTTCACAAGAAGCCAAGCTGAGTGAAAAGTACTAACCTCAATTCGAACCTTTCCATCACTTGATACTTCTCTGTGCAGCCGATTTCCCCACAAGTGAACACTTTCTTCCCCCTCCCCATACAATTTTTATTTTTTATTTTCCAAAGTTTCATCTCGTGTTTTTATTCCTTATAAATAAAGCGTCCACTGAACTTTTATTGTTTCCTCATCTTTTCTTTTTTTTTCCTTCCGACTTTTTATTCTCTCATCTTTGTGCGCTTCCTTTTTCCATTATACATTTCATCACCGCTGCTCTTCTCAATTCGCGCTCCAACTTGGTTTTTGGAGTTGAAGAATGCAAATAGGTTTTCCACACCAGCTGCATCCCTGAAAATAGAAAGGAGAAGGCACAGTCATTGGGTGTCTCCATCATGCGACATCCTTTCTTCTTCTTTATGTTGTTTTCTTGCGATTCCGGCCGTGGCTCTGGTCTTTTCATTCTTCAAAACAATTAAAACATTTTGTTCTCATGTAATAATTATTGGCGGAAAATGAAATGGGAAATAGGAAGAATACAGCGGCTCGCGATGAGTTGGCGAGAAAATGAAAAGGAGGAAAACGAAAAAGAAAAAAGGTACAATAAGTTCTTTGACAGTGGCTTTGTCACATGTTGGTAAATTGTTTTCCGTTTCTTCCACATCCCCTTCCTATCGACCTTTATTTCTCGTGCTTTTTTAGTACATTTCATGGATTAAAAAAAAAAAAAAAAGATATGATATGATATGATACAAAAAGTGGATGTGCAAAAAAAAAAGAAGAGCAAAAAAACAACACTGGGGTGATCGTCTACCAACAAGCAAATACATGCGATGTGATGCTGTGTTGTGTTGTTGTTGTGATTGTTATTGTGATTGTTACTGTTATGTATAAGTGTGATTCCCCCTACCTATTGTCAGGGACAAATGAATCCAGTTCCGGTTGCTTTTCCATGAGAATTTTCCATTTGCAGTGGTTTCTCAAAAGAATTCCAACTTCACTGTTGACCCCCCCCCCCACACACACACACATACACCACCACCACACACACTCAGAAGAACAGAAAAAAAAATACTCCGGTAGATCACACACACACGCACAACTCATTTCCCTCCCCCCCCCATGAGCCTGGGCCCGAGTCCTGCGCGCAGCTACGCGGAGGGGGCGCTGGTGGACGCGGCCGTCGACCACTACGATCTCCTGGCGCGCTGCCGCGGCGGCAACGCAGCGGTGGCGGAGGGCGGCGCGCGGGTCGCCGCCGAGTGCCGGGCGGCGACGGCGGCGGCTGCGCGGCTGCGGCAGCACTGCCGGGCGACGGCGGGGCGCACCTCCGCCGAGTGGCGGCGCGCGCAGAGTGCCCTCGGCGACGCCTCCCGCGAGAACGCGCGGCTGCTGGCGCTGCTGGAGGCGCCGGCCCTCGTGGCGCAATGCGCGCAGGCCGAGATGTACCACGAGGCCCTCGCGCTGGTGCGCCACCTGCAGCCGCCGCCGACCCCCGCCGGCGCCGCCCTCGCCCCCCTCCACGCACGCGCCGCGCGCGCGCTGCAGGAGCAGATCGGCGCGTCGGTGCTGCCGGCGCTCTCGCGCGACCTCTCTGTGGACAGCGCGTACCGCGTCGTGTCGTTCCTGCGCAGCGCCGGCGTGCCCAGCCAGCGGCTGTCGCAGCTGCTGCTCGAGTGCCGCGGCACGCACGTGGACCGGCTGCTGCTGGCGGCGACGGCGGCCGCCCAGCCCTACGCGCGGCTGCTACGGCTGCTGGACGTCCTGCGCACGCAGTTCGCCGAGGTCGCCCTGCAGCACCGCGCGTGCTTCCCCGACGCCGACGCCGAGCGCGCCGCCGAGCTGGCCGACTGGGCCGCGCACCGCGCCGCGCTTCTGCTGCGGCACTTCGCAGGGGCGCTGGCGCAAGTGACGAGCTGCTCGGAGCTGGCGCTCGTGCTGGACCAGTGCGAGCTGGCGGGCCGCGGCGGCGCGGAGCTCGGGCTCGGGCTCGGCCCCGTCCTGGCAGACATGATCGCGGCGCGCGTGACGGAGATCTTCCGGCAGCACCTCGGCGCGGCGCACGGCGCGTACGCGGCGGCGATGCAGACGCTTTCGTACCGCGACCTCGCCGCCTCCGCGAGCGCCGCTGAGGCGCCCGGCGACGCCGCGGAGCTGCCGACGGCGCTGACGCCGATGCTGCCGCTGGCGTACGCGCTCAACGGGGCGCTCGCCGCCCTCAACGCGGTGCGCCGCTGCGCGCTGGCCGGCACGGAGGCGGCGTGCGCGGCGGCGGTGGGCGGGCTGCTGGCGGCGATGCTCTCCGACCTGCTGCGCGACGCGGCGCTGCTGCCGACGATGGACGAGCGCCAGCGCCGCGGCTTCGTCGCCCTCGCGCGCGCCTTCAGCGGTCTGCTGCTGCCGCACCTCCGCCACTGCGTGCGCGCCGTCTTCGGCGAGGACGTCGGCGCCGACCCCTGCGTCGTCGAGCTGAGCGCCCGGCTGGCGGCCCTCTCCCCCGCGAGGAGGCGCCCGCCGCCGCGCCGCCGCCCCGCCGCCGACACGGCGCCGTCACCACCACCCGACACTGACACTGCCGCGTCGCCGCCCCCCGCAGCTGTCCCTGCAGCAGCCCCACAGCAGCAGCAGCAGCAACAGCAGCAGCAGTTCGCGGACCCCAGCTCGTCCCGGCCTCCGTCCCACAGCACCGCCCCCCACCGCCGGCGGCGGCGCCTAACCCGTTTTCTTCGATGGGGACAGCGCAGGGCGACGAGTTCCTATAGCATGATTTTTTTGCATCACTTACCGCTTTTTCACCCCCAAAAAAACAACTTCAAAATCTGGAATGATGAGCAACCTCTTTTAGGTTTAAGCGTCTTGGCTGAATGGTTCACGTACTCTCGGACAAGCGGGCATGGAAGTTTTCCTTTACGTAAATAAATGTCATCGCTCTACCACTGGGTACTCAACTGCTTTTGCCTATCGTCTCCTTCTCCATCCTCCCTCCCCTCCTACTTCCCTTCTGAACCTCAAAAAAAAAAAAAAAAAAAAAACACGTCCACTGGTAAAGGAGTATACATATATATAGAAAGGAATCCTTCTCCATTCATTCTCATCAGGACCTTCTCCTCTCCGACAAGACAAGGAAAAGAAGAATAAGAAGAAGATATTTTGGAGAAGAGACTTCACAACAGTACCAAGGAAAGACTGCGAAACGCTGAAAAGATTCGGCCCTTTTCTTGCGTCTCCGTTGGTTTTTCGGAACACTTCCCCCCCCCCCTCTTTCTCTTGTTGCCCACTCGTACCTGGATTTTCGTTGTAATTTAGTTTTTGTAAACACCCCCCCCACTTTCCCCAACGTAGATCATGTATTCAGAATCCCAAAAGGATAAGAAGACGTCGTACAAGCCGCAGGCGCCGACTATCAAGAAGGAGCCCAACCGGCGCAACCCGAACCACGTGGCCAAGGACGCGCAGGACGCATACGGCGGCGTCAACCCGCTCGTCGACCGCCTCTACAGCGACGGCATCAGCAGCGGCGCCGACCTCTGCATCCCAACCGCCTCGCCCACCCGGAGCGCACCGCCGGGCGCCGCGGCCGGAGCATCGGCCCGGGCGACTTTGGCGGCTCCGCCACCGCCGCGTCGTCGTACCCCGCGAGCGCCCCGGCCGGCACTGCGCGCTCGCTCGCGGCCGCCTCGTCCGCCGGCGGCCCCAGCGGCGCCGATGGCGTGCAGAACCGCGGCACCACGACCGTCGTCAACTCCCTGCAGCTCTTCGCGCAGCCCAAGTTCCGCGAGGCGGACCTCAAGGGCATCTTCGCCAGCTCCGCGCAGAACAAGCGCGTCCCGCAGCCCCGCAAACGCCAGGCGCCGCCCAAGCTCGAGCCCCTCGCCTCCCGCTCGCTCACCGTGGGCGGCAGTGCCGGCAGCGGCGACGGCATCGGCGCCGCCACCACCACCGCTTCCAAGATTCCACGCTTCTACAAGGCGACGTCCAACGCGCCCAACGAGTTCACGTACCTCATCGTGCGGCCGCGCGGCATCCGGTCGCGCTTCAACCCGTACGACCTGCAGGCCGTCTCGCAGCGCGACCTGCAGGGCGAGAACTACTGCACCGTCTCCGCCGCCGGCGTGACGCAGTTCACCGAGGGCGCCAACGCCGAGTTCATCGAGTGGAGCACGTGGGAGCGCGAGTGCGACATCTTCGAGAAGATCAGCGTCCTGCCCGTCTTCCGCGACTACCGCCGCTGGCGCAGCTTCCTGCTGTGGCGCGCGCTGGTGCGGCGGCAGGCGCTCAACAACAGCCGCACCTTCCTCACGCGCAACCTCTTCCTGGTGCACCCGAACCTCTCGGGCGCGCTCATGTCGGTGCGCAAGATCTGCCTCGACTTTGCCGCGACGCACAACCTCTACACCGTCGGCACCGAGACGCGCTCGCTCGACGCGCTCGCCGGCGTCCTCAACGCGCACCTCACGACGGAGCGCGGGCGCCTGGAGAAGATGATGAAGACCATCCGCGAGATCGTGGAGGAGGCGTGCAAGGCGGCCATGTTCACCGCGCAGCAGGAGCGCGAGCGCACCAACGTCCTGCGCAGCGACGAGGAGAAGCGCAAGAAGAAGATCGTCGACATCCGCGAGCTCGGCGCGCAGCAGCAGCAGCCGTCCTACATCGAGATCACGCAGCGCAAGGCCACCTGCAAGCGCCTCACCGCCTTCATCAAGCTCTGCGACTACCTCATTGTCACGTGCATTACGGCGCTCGCCGCCAAGTCGGTCGACGCGCTGCGCCGCGACCTGCAGTACCCCAAGAAGGAGGAGACGCAGGCCGCCGCCGCCGCTACGCCCGCCAAGAAGGCCGACGCGCACCACGGCAAGGAGCGCGGCAAGAAGGGCGAGGCGACGGTCTTCGTCGGGCCGCTGCTGAGCGTCAACATTCTGTACAACGAGAGCACGCGCCGCTTGGAGATCTCGCCGCCGCAGGCACAGATCATGGAGACCGTCGAGGACCTGGTGCGTGACTACGTGCGCACCGTCGGCAGCGTCCCGCGCCTCGTGTCGCTCGACACCTTCAAGGTCTACACCGACAACACCGACGCGCCGCAGAACGAGCCGGGGGGTGGCCCTGACGTGAGCGAGATGGTGGTGTCGGAGGAGGAGTACAAGAACAACATGGTGAGCATCCGCGAGAGCATCACGAGCTCCTTCGCGGCCGTCGAGAAGTACATGCACACCTTCAACACCTTCCGCGACATGCACATCGCCAACAGCAAGCTCGACACGCGCGCGATCATGCAGCGCAACGAGACGCTCGAGTTCTTCAAGTCGCAGCTCGCGCAGTACAAGACCGAGATGGAGGCCATCTCGAGCAAGATCCCGAACCTCAAGGAGCTCGGCCTCTTCATGGTCTTCTCCGAGGCGCTGCGGGAGTTTTTCACTCCCAGCCCCGTCAACTGCATCGAGGCCTTCCACGAGATGCTCCCCATCATCGCGCACGACCGCAACACCACGCTGCTCGCGGAGCTGCAGAAGCACAACACGTACCTCGCGGCGATGCCCAAGACGATCGAGCACCACGTGCAGTACCTCGCCTACTACCGCGACCTCGAGGCCAAGTTCGACGACATCGCCGCCTCCTACGACTTTATCCGCGAGCTCTTCGCCCTCATGGCGGAGGAGAAGATCGAGGTCAGCGAGGACGACGAGGAGACGTACCGCAGCGGCACGCGCCCGCAGTTCGAGAAGCTGCGCACACTCATGCAGAACGTCGACGACAGCAAGGACGCGCAGCAGCGCCACTTCACCCGCAACATCGAGGAGCAGATGGAGCAGCTGCGGAAGCAGATCGAGGCCGTCTACGACCGCGCCGGGCAGCCCATCGTCATGTCCGGCGAGGCGGACGTCGACGAGGTCATCAAGTACATCACGGCGCTGCAGACGGAGGCGGAGGGCATCGCCGCGCGCGAGAAGGAGCTGCGGTCGTACCAGCTGGAGATCGGCGCGGAGGAGACGACGGTCGACACGATGGTGGACATGCTCAACGACGTCAACGTCAAGGCGCGCCTGTGGGTCGGCATCCGCGACTGGGACGTCTTCACGGAGGAGACGAGCGCCGTCCCGTTTGGCGAGCTCAACCTCGCCTCGGTGCAGGACACGGTGCAAAAGTACACGGCGACGGTGAAGCAGGTGTCGTCGAAGCTGCCCAACAACGCGGCGGTGCCCAAGCTGCGCGCCAAGGTGGAGCAGTGGCGCGAGCTGATGCCGGTGCTGCAGGCGCTCAAGAACCCTAAGATGAAGCAGGAGCACATGGCGCGCGTGGCGGCGGCCGTCGGGCGCCTCGAGGACGAGAACGGCGTGAGCAAGTCCCTCACCGAGTGGGGTGACCAGCTGACCATCGGCATCCTGCTGCGCAACGAGGTGCTGCGCTACCGCGAGGACATCCAGGCCATCAGCGTCGCCGCCACCGAGGAGGACAAGCTGCAGATCCAGATCGACAAGGTCAACGCGCTGTGGAACGGCGGCGGTCCGAAGCCGGCCATGGAGTTCCAGTTCCACAACCACAAGGACATCAAGGACGTCTACACGCTCGTTGGCAGCGGCGTCGAGGACGTGACGGCGCTGCTGGACGACTCGCTCATCAGCATCTCCACCATCGGCTCGAGCAAGTTCTGCCAGGGCGTGCTGCGGGTGCAGGTAGACCGCTGGGAGAACCGCCTGCGCTACATGCAGGACACGCTCGACAAGTGGGTGGAGCTGCAGCGCAACTGGGTCTACCTCGAGAACATCTTCTCCTCCTCTGAGATCCGCAGCCAGTGGAAGGACGACGCCAAGCGGTTCGAGAAGGCAGACCGCTTCTACCGCGACATTATGCGCAAGGCGCACGACCTCCCCACCGCCTACCGCGGCCTGCTCATCAACAGCCCCAGCTTCGAGACGACGGAGCCGCACACCGGCAAGACCCTCAACAGCGAGTTCGACAACTACATCAAGGAGCTCGAGAAGGTGCTGTCGAGCCTGGAGAAGAAGCTGGAGGAGAAGCGCCGCGCCTTCCCGCGCTTCTACTTCCTCAGCAACGACGACCTGCTCGACATCCTCGCCAAGGTCAAGACGCCGGAGCTGATGATGCCGCACATGCTCAAGATGTTCGACGGCATCAAGTCGCTCGTCTTCACCGACGACAACTCCATCACGGACCTCCTCTCGATGGAGGGCGAGAAGGTGGAGCTGGTGCACAAGAACGTCAAGGCGCGCGGCCCGGTCGAGGTCTGGATGGACATGCTCGAGCGCGAGATGTTCGTCTCGCTGCGGCGCCACGCGCAGACGTGCTTGGAAGACTTTGAGGAGCGCGGCGACCGCAACTCGTGGATGTTCCAGCACCCGGTGCAGCTCATCCTCATGATGGAGCAGCTGCTGTGGACGCGCGACGTCGAGGAGGCGCTCGACAAGGACGACTCCGACGTGCGCATGCAGCAGCGGAAGGAGGCCAACTACCGCACGCTCGAGGAAATGGCCACGCTGACGGCGCAGAAGCTCTCCAAGGTGCAGCGCATCCTGCTCTCCACCATGATCACCATCGACGTGCACGGCCGCGACCTCGTCGACGAGATGTGCGAGAACGGCGTCATGACCACCAAGGAGTTCGGGTGGACGAAGCAGCTGCGCGCCTACTGGGAGAAGGACGAGGACGGGCAGGGCAACATCTTCATCCGGCAGAACAACTCCCGCTTCGTCTACGGCTACGAGTACCTCGGCGCGCAGGGGCGGCTCGTCATCACGCCGCTGACGGACCGCATCTACATGACGGTCACCGGCGCGCTCAAGCTGCACCTCGGCGCCTCGCCCTCCGGCCCCGCCGGCACCGGCAAGACGGAGACCGTCAAGGACCTCGCCAAGAACCTCGCGCGGCAGTGCATCGTGTACAACTGCTCCGACGGCGTCACCTACAAGATGATGGAGAAGTTCTTCTCCGGCCTCATCCAGACCGGCGCGTGGGCGTGCCTCGACGAGTTCAACCGCATCAACATCGAGGTGCTCTCCGTCATCGCCTCGCAGCTGCTCGAGATCAAGCTCGCGCTGCAGAACGCCAAGGAGTCCTTCACCTTCCAGGGCACCCCCAACGTCCGCGTGCGCACAACCTACGGCGCCTTCATCACGATGAACCCCGGCTACGCGGGGCGCACCGAGCTGCCCGACAACCTCAAGATCCTCTTCCGCCCGGTCGCCGTCATGACGCCGGACTTCCGCATGATCGCCGAGGTGATTCTCTACTCGGAGGGCTTCAAGAACGCCAAGGACCTCTCGCTCAAGATCACGCAGCTGTACAAGCTCAGCTCGGAGCAGCTCTCGCCGCAGGACCACTACGACTTTGGCATGCGCGCGCTCAAGTCGATTCTCGTCATGGCCGGCGACCTGAAGCGCTCGCAGCCGGACGTGGAGGAGGACCTCACGCTGATCGTCGCGTGTAACGACTCGAACGTGCCCAAGTTCGTCGCCGAGGACCTCCCGCTCTTCCGCGGCATCATGCAGGACCTCTTCCCCGGCGTCAGCTTCCCGGAGCGCGAGTACGCGGAGCTGCTCCCGGCGATGCACGAGGCGATGGCCGCCAAGAAGCTGGTCGACGCGGGCGCGTGGGTGCAGAAGGGCATCCAGTTCTACGAGACGCTGATTGTGCGCCACGGCGTCATGCTGGTCGGCGTCACCGGCACCGGCAAGACCGAGACGCGCAACTGCATCGCGGCGGCGCTGGGCAGCATGGGCGCCGCCGGCAGCGCCGACCAGATGGCGCGCAACGTGCAGCAGTTCGTGATGAACCCCAAGGCGGTGCTGCTGCACGAGCTGTACGGCTCCCTCGACGTGAACACCAACGAGTGGCGCGACGGCATCCTCGCGACCATCGCCAAGGACTGCGTGCGCGAGTCGGAGAACAACAAGGACCACCGCTGGATCGTCTTCGACGGCCCTGTGGACACCCTCTGGATCGAGTCGCTCAACTCCGTCCTCGACGACTCGAAGCTGCTGTGCCTCGACAGCGGCGAGCGCATCAAGCTGCCCGACACCATCCACATGCTCTTCGAGGTGGCCGACCTGGCCGTCGCCTCCCCCGCCACCGTCTCGCGCTGCGGCATGGTCTACGTCGACAGCAACGACCTGCCGTGGAGCGCGGTGGTCGGCCAGTGGTCCGAGACGACGCTGGCGCGCGCCGGGGCACAGCCGCAGTGCCGCGAGTACATCCGCGGGCTCTTCGACGCCTACGTGCCCAAGGGCCTCGAGTGGCTGCACACGCAGAAGTCGCTCATCAGCGCCGGCGACATCAACGTCGTGCAGTCCATCTGCGACCTCTTCACAGCGCTCGTCGCGGTCAACAAGGTGACGCTGATGGCGGACCCGCAGGGCGAGACGGTGATCCCCGCCGACGACCCGATGTTCCGCGAGCGCAACGAGATGTGCAACGCGCTCTTCGTCTTCTCCTTCATCTGGTCGGTCGGCGGCAACGTCAACCAGACCGCGATGGAGAGCTTCGACACGCTCGCGCGCACCATCTTCGAGAGCCTCGTCCGCATCCCCAACAGCGGCAGCGTGTACGACTACATGATCGACTACAGCACGCGGCTGTTTGTGCACTGGGAGGGCAAGGTGCCGGCCTACACGTACAACCCCGACGAGCCCTTCTTCAACGTGCTCGTGCCGACGGTCGACACGGTGCGCTACAGCACCATCGCCATGACGCTCATCCAGCGCGGCAAGCCGATCCTCTTCAACGGCCAGACCGGCGTCGGCAAGAGCGTCATCATGGCCGACTGCCTGCACCGCAACAAGGACGCGCTGCAGCTGGCGCTCATCAACTTCCAGTTCAGCGCGCAGACGTCGTCGGAGCGCACGCAGGAGCTCATCGAGACGAAGCTCAAGCAGAAGCGCAAGAACATCCTCGGGGCGCCGCCGGGCAAGAGCGTCGTGCTCTTCATCGACGACCTCAACATGCCGGCGCTCGAGGTCTTCGGCGCCTCCCCGCCGATCGAGCTGCTGCGCCAGCTCATGGGCAACGGCGGCTTCTACGACCGCAAGATCGCCGGCTTCTGGAAGTACGTGCAGGACGTGACGGTGGTGGCGGCGTGCGGGCCGCCGGAGGGCGGGCGCAACCCCGTCACCCCGCGCCTCACGCGTCTTTTCCACCTTCTGCAGATCCCGAATCTCACCGACGACTCGATGCGGCGCATCTTCGTGTCGATCCTGCAGGGCTTCCTCGACTGCAAGAACTTCAGCAAGGAGGTGAAGGAGATGGCGCAGCCGGTCGTCTCGGCGACGGTCGACGTGTTCAACAAGCTCTGCGACGGGCTGCGGCCGCGGCCGACGACGCCGCACTACACCTTCAACCTGCGCGACCTCGCCAAGGTGTTCCAGGGCATGACGCAGGTGATCCCGCGCGTGTGCCGCGACGCGCACGCCATGACACGCCTGTGGGTACACGAGTGCATGCGCTGCTTCTACGACCGCCTCGCCACCGCCGAGGACCGCCGCTTCTTCACCGAGGAGCTGATCATGGAGAGCATCGTGCGGGTGCACCCCGGCGCCAGCTACACCCACGAGGAGCTATTTGAGGGCGACCCGATCGTCTGGGGCGACTTCTTGCGCTTCGGCTCCCCCGACAAGGTCTACGAGGAGGCCGCCGACTTCAAGCGCATCCCGCAGCTCTTCGACGAGTACCAGGAGGACTACAACGCGACCGCCGCGACCGCCGCGTCGCCTGCTGGCGGCGAGGGCGGCGACGGCGGCGACGGCGGCGAGGGGACGGCCATGTCGCCGCTCAACCTCGTCTTCTTCAAGGACCACTGCGAGCACCTGGCGCGCATCATCCGTATTATCCGCCAGCCGCGCGGCAACGCCCTGCTGGTGGGCGTCGGCGGCTCCGGCAAGCGCTCGCTGACGCGCCTCGCGTCGTACGTGACGGAGAGCCGCGTCTTCGAGATCTCGGTCGGCAAAGGCTACAGCATGAACGAGTTCCACGACTTCCTGCTCGAGCTCTACACCTACGGCGGCGTCACCAACAAGTCGTGCGTGTTTCTGCTGTCGGACAACCAGATCGTGCACGAGTCGATGCTGGAGGACGTGAACAACATCCTCAACTCGGGCGAGGTGCCGTCGCTGTTTGTGCCCGAGGAGCGCGAGAAGCGCGTCAACGCGTGCCTCGAGGCGGCGCAGCAGGCCGGCATCAACAACCGCGACGACGTCTACAACTTCTTCATCTCGCGCGTGCGCGACAACATGCACATTGCGCTCTGCATGAGTCCCGTCGGCGACGACTTCCGCACGCGCTGCCGCCAGTTCCCGTCGCTCACCAACTGCTGCTCCATCGACTGGTTCGACGAGTGGCCCACCGAGGCGCTCTCCGGCGTCTCGCAGCGCATGCTGGAGGACATGAAGGGCACCGTCCCGGACGACTTCCTGGAGCGTCTGCCGGCCGCCTTCGTCGACGTGCACGCCACGATCGTCACGACGGCGCAGGAGTACTGGGACGAGCTGCGGCGGCGCTACTACATCACCCCGACGTCGTACCTCGAGTTCATCGAGACGTACAAGGGCCTGTACGCGGAGCGGCGCGGCTTCTTCGAGGACCAGCTCGAGCGCGTCGAGAACGGCACGGCCAAGATGAAGGAGACCGACGCGACGATCGCGACGATGAAGAAGGAGATCGAGGAGCGCCGCCCGCTGCTCGAGACCGCCTCCAAGGAGACGGAGGAGGTCGTGGCGGACCTGAAGGTGCGGCAGGCCAAGGCGAGCGAGGTGCAGGTGACGGTGCGCGCGCAGCAGGAGAGCGCCGCGGAGCAGCAGTACGAGGCCTCCAACATCGCCGCCGAGGCCAACGGGAGGCTCGCCGAGGCGAAGCCGATCATCGACCGTGCCAAGGCCGCGCTGGACACCATCCAGGCCAGCGACCTCAACGAGCTGCGCTCCTTCGCGAACCCCCCGTCGGCGGTGCTCAAGACGACGCAGGCGTGCATGGTCATGTTCGACCCCAAGGACTTCGGGGGGCAGTGGTCCGGGGCGACCGACTGGAAGGGGGCGCGCGAGTTCTTGTCCTTCCGGCCGCTGCTCGACATGATCCGCGGGTACCCGACCGACAACGTCAAGCCGACGGTGCTGCAGAAGATCCAGAAATACATCAACGACGAGGAGTTCACGGTGGAGATCTGCTCACTCAAGGGTTCGCAGACGTGCGGGAGCCTGTGCGCGTGGGTGCACGCGGTGAATGAGTACTCCAAGGTCGTCAAGGAGGTCGCGCCGATGCGGCAGGCGGCGGCGGAGGCGGAGGCGCACCTGGCGGAGACCAACGCCAAGCTGCGCAGCGCCCAGGAGCAGCTGCGCGAGGTGGAGAAGGAGCTCAATACGCTCGAGAAGAACTACGAGGCGAGCCTCAAGAAGAAGAACGACCTCGAGGCGGGCCTCAAGGTGTGCATCACGCGGCTCGAGAACGCCGAGACGCTGTCGGGGTCGCTGCGCAGCGAGGGCACGCGCTGGGCCGAGAACATCCGCAGCCTCAAGAAGAAGCTGGAGGAGCTGCCGGCGCAGTCCTTCATCGCGAGCGCGTGCGCCGCCTACTTTGGCGCCTTCACCCCCGCCTTCCGCAAGCGCCTCATGGGCCGCTGGCGCGAGCGGCTGCAGGCGTGCGGCATGGACGTCGGCGACGCGACGCTCGTCAGCATTCTCGGCGACCCGGTGGACACGCTGGGGTGGCAGGTGAACGGGTTGCCGACCGACGCGACGTCGACCGAGAACGCCATCATCGCGGTCATGTCGTCGGCGCCGCGCCGCTGGCCGCTGCTCATCGACCCGCAAGAGCAGGGCATCAAGTGGCTCAAGCAGCAGTACGACGTGCCCCTCGCCGGCGCCACCGGCGTCGCCAACAAGAACAAGAGCGCCCTCAAGGTGATCAAGCTGACGGAGCCGACGTGGATGCGGACGCTGGAGTCGCAGATCCGGCTGGGCGGCGTGGTGGTCATCGACGACGTCGGCGAGACGCTCGACCCCGCTCTCGAGCCGCTCATCTCGCGGCGCATCTTCACGGTGGAGGGCGGCTCGCCGCAGATCCAGCTGACGCCGCAGTCCGGCCCCATCGACTACAACCCCGACTTCCGCATGTTCATCTGCACGAAGCTGCCGAACCCGTACTACCTCCCCGACGTCAGCACGCGCCTCGCGCTGCTCAACTTCACCGTCACGCTCGAGGGCCTGGAGGACCAGATGCTCGGCGAGGTGGTGTCCATCGAGAAGCGCGCGCTCGAGGAGGAGAAGAACGAGATCATCGGCAGCATCGCCGACGGACAGAAGAAGCTCAAGGTCATCGAGGAGACGATCCTCGAGCGGCTCAAGTCGACCAAGGGCAACATCCTCGACGACAGCGGGCTCATCACGGAGCTCAAGAACGCGCAGTCGAGCGCGCAGGTGCTGGGCGAGAACCAGAAGGTGGCCGAGGAGAAGATGCAGGCCATCTCCGGCACCCGCGAGCGCTACCGCAGCGTCGCGGTGCGCGCGTCGGTGCTCTTCTTCGTGATCGCCGACATCGCGCGCATCGACCCCATGTACCAGTACTCGCTGCAGTTCTTCATCAACCTCGTGCACCACGAGATCGAGGCGACCGAGAAGAAGCCCAACTTCCAGGAGTCCGACGAGCGCATGTTTGAGGAGCACCTCACCAACGTCATCAACGGGCTGACGCTGACGACGTACAAGCAGATCTGCCGCGGGCTCTTCAACAAGGACAAGCCGATCCTCTCGCTGCTCATCGCGACCGCCATCGCCCGCCAGCGCGGCGACATCCCGGAGCCGGAGTGGCAGTACCTCGTGCGCGCCTCCGCGCTCGTCAGCTCGAACCTGCCGGAGCAGCCGGAGCAGCTCAAGTGGATGACGCGGCAGCAGTGGGAGCTGTGCGAGGCGCTCTTCCGCACCGTCGCCGCCTTCCGCGAGCTGCGCGACAGCCTGCTGCGCTACAGCGAGGACTGGCGCCTGTACGTGCAGAGCGCCGCGCCGGAGACGGAGACGGTGCCGTGCGGGTGGCACGGGAAGCTCAACGCCTTTGAGCGCGTGCTGCTCATCCGCTGCTTCCGCGAGGAGAAGCTGTACCTCGCCATCGCCGACTACGTGACGACGTCGATGGGGGAGTCGTACATGGAGCCGCCCCCGTTCGACCTGGTCAGCACGCTCAAGGACAGCAGCACGACGACGCCGATCATCTTTGTGCTGTCGCAGGGCGCCGACCCGATGGACGCGCTGCAGGCCTTCGCGCAGCAGCAGGGCAAGACGCTGCAGTACGTGTCGCTGGGCCAGGGGCAGGGCGACAACGCCAAGCGCCTGATCGCGGCGTGCAGGAAGGACGGGTCGTGGGCGCTGCTGCAGAACTGCCACCTCTCCAAGAGCTTCATGCCGGACCTCGAGCTGGAGGTGGCGCGCCTCGGCACCGGCGAGGTCGACCCCGGCTTCCGTCTGTGGCTGACGTCGATGCCGACGGACTTCTTCCCCATCTTTGTGCTACAGACGAGTATCAAGATCACCAACGAGCCGCCGACCGGCATCAAGGCGAACATGACGCGCTGCTTCAACGACCTGACGCCGCAGGAGTACGAGGCGTTTGGCACCTCGGAGACCATCGGGGAGTACAACAAGGGCTTCGCCTTCAAGAAGCTGCTCTACGGGCTGTGCTTCTTCCACTCGGTGGTGCTGGAGCGCAAGAAGTTCGGGCCGCTGGGGTGGAACGTGCGGTACGAGTGGAACGACACCGACTTCCACGTCTCCAAGCAGTGGCTGCGGCTCTTCTTCGAGGAGCAGGAGGTGATCCCGTGGGAGTCGCTGGAGTACATCATTGGGCAGATCAACTACGGCGGGCGCGTCACCGACCCGCAGGACCGCGGCACGCTGCAGACGATCCTGCGCAACTACCTCTGCCCGCGCATCCTCGACCCCGACTACGCCTTCAGCGCCAGCGGCGACTACTACGCGCCGGAGCCCGGCAGCCTCGACGACGTCAAGGCGCACCTCGCGACCATGTCGCTCGTCGACGACCCCGAGGTGTTCGGCATGCACGACAACGCGAACCTGCGCTACCAGCTGCAGACGTCGCAGTACGTGCTCAACACCGTCGTCTCCATCCAGCCCCGCATGGTCGGCGCCACCTCCAGCAAGTCCGCCGGCGCCGGCGAGGAGGGCGAGGAGGGCGAGGAGGCGCCGCTGACCCCCGAGGACGAGGTACGGCGCAAGTGCAAGGAGTTCGAGGCGACGCTGCCGGACAACATCTCGCGCGAGGAGGCGGGGCCGCACACCTTCACGACGCTCGACAACGGGCTGCCCAACTCCATGTCGACGGTGCTCTCGCACGAGCTGGTCAAGTACAACAAGCTGCTCTCCCGCATGCGGCAGACGCTCTCCGACATGCAGAAGGCGCTGCAGGGGCTGACGGTGCTGTCCGCCGACCTCGACGCCATGTACACGTCCTTCCTGGGCGACCAGGTGCCGGCGCTGTGGAGCTCCGTCGCCTACGCCTCCCTCAAGCCGCTCGGCGCGTGGTACCGCGAGTTCCTTGAGAAGGTGGCCTTCATCCGGCAGTGGGTGCGCGGCGGGGAGCCCAAGGCCTTCTGGCTCGCCGGCTTCTTCAACCCCAGCGCCTTCATGACCGGCGCCTACCAGGCCTTCGCGCGCGCGGAGAAGATCTCGGTCGACAAGCTGGGCTTCCGCTACGAGGTGCTGGCGACGCCGCTGGAGGAGCTCGAGCGCGGCCCGGAGCGCGGGTGCTACGTCTACGGCATCTTCACCGACGCGTGGCGCTGGGACGCGGAGCGGGGGGTGATGGCCGACTCGCTGCCGGGCGAGCCCTACGACACCCTGCCCGTGCTGCACTTCCTGCCGGAGCCAAACCACAAGAAGCCGGCCGACAGCCACAGCGTCCCGCTGTACCGCACCACCGTCCGCGCCGGCGTCATCTCGTCGCTCGGCGCCAGCTCCAACTACGTCCTCTCCGTCGAGATCCCCTCGGAGAACGGCTCCGACTACTGGCTGCTCAAGGGAGCCGCCTGCGTCTGCGCGCTCGACCAGTAGTGGTGGCGGGCGTCTCGTGAGTCTGTGTGTGTGCGTGGGTGTTTGTTCGTTCCATCTTCCCCTCCCCCCCCTCCCGTCTGAACTCTAAACGTGATGGTGTGACCTCGTTGATGGTTGTGTTTTAATGGTGTCCTTTCCCTCCCACCTCTTTTCCACAGTTTGCTACATTATATTCATTTTGTTTCCCTCTCTTGTATTTTCTCATAACATGTACAAAAGGAAAAAAAAGCTCCAGAGCGGAGGAGAAGCAAGACGAGTGAAACAGCAAAAAAGAAGAAGGGAGGCTTGACGAAGAAAAAAAAAATATTCCAGCGAAGCACTTGGAACAACACTTGTGGTTCCCCAAGCCTACTTATTAGAGAGCACGTCTGTGAAGATAATAGCCGTTCGTCTTCCAGTCTGTGCTCCGCTCAGTGTTTTTTTTCTTGAATATATTTTTTCTTCTTCTTTTCTCTATCATGCCTTTTGGCTCCTTCGCTCTTTTCATTACTTGTTTCGACCGTGCACACACCTACGTGCACGTCATATGCCGCACTGCTGAGATGTAAACATAGCAATTATTTCTTCCATTTACAATTTATTGGTTCTTATTATTATTTTCCCTCTCTGTCACTCTTCCGCTGACGCTGAAACTCCAATAGATAAACATGTAAAGAAGCTGTATGCGTGTGCACAGTGCTTCTTGAAAGGTAAGATACGGCAATCGTTGGTAGGCCAGCCCGACTACATGCTCCCGGTGTTTGTGTGTGTATTTTCTTCCCCCGGGGGGATCTACTGAGTTGTTGTGCAATATATATTTTCTTCTTCTCATGTGGTGCCATATCTTGGGATTCGTCTCTGGATGGCGCGTGTCTCTACTTACTCAGCACTCCAGGGAATTGTCCGATATAACCGTATATATGTGTGCGTGTGTGCGTGTGTGGTATTATCCTTACTCCCCCATGTTCTTCCCCTTGCATCATCTCATATCTCTCTCTCTCTCTCTCTCTCTCTCTCTTCTTTTCCCGCTATCTCACAGCTAGGCACACCCCTCCGTACAAGAAAATGGTCAAGTCCCACTACATCAAGGCCGGCCGCCTCGTGCGCATCAGCCGCGGCCCCCGCCAGGACCGCGTCGGCGTCGTCGTCGACATCGTTGACGCGAACCGCGTGCTGGTCGAGAACCCCGAGGACAAGAAGATGTGGCGCCACGTGCAGAGCGTGCGCAACGTCGTCCCCCTCAAGTTCTCCGTCGCGATCCCCCGCAACGCCTCCAGCAAGGCCGTCAAGGAGGCCCTCGCGAGCTCCAAGGCGCTCGAGAAGTACGCCGCCACGCGCACCGCCAGCCACATCGCCGCCAAGCACGCGCTCGCCGCCGCCACCGACTTTGAGCGCTACCAGCTGCGCGTCGCCAAGCGCTCGCGCGCCCACTGGACCCGCAAGGTCTTCGACGAGAACGACGCCAAGGCGCCCGTGTCGTGGCACAAGATCGCCCTCAAGCGCCTCCAGAAGAGCTCCGCCAAGATCGAGGGCTCCGCCGCCGCCAAGAAGCGCGTGCAGAAGGCCAAGGCCGCCCGCGCCGCCGCCAAGAAGAAGTAAACTGGCTCCTCGCCACGCGCTTCCTTGTCTCACCCTGTGTGTCTTTCATTTATGCTTTATTTATGATTTCGGTCATTTTATGCTAAACTTTCATTGAAAAAAAAATAATATAAATTACAAAACGAAGTCAGAGAAACGCTGTAAACAGCGCCGAGGCGTCCCTCACAACTGGTTGTGTACCTGCATCGCTGTTTGCTTCTCTTTGTTTGTTTGTTTCTTTCATGACTTGGGTGTACCATCCACTACGCATTTGCCTGATGCACTCCGTACAAGCAACGACTTTGAGCCCATCAATACTTGTGGTCCTATTTGTCTGCGCTCTTCTTGCTTATGCTGTACACCTACCTCGCACACACACGAGCGAGTGTTTATTGCTGACAATTGTGAAATTTTCCACCCACCGTGCCTTCTTCTCCATTCTTACCAGGCTCGGTTGTCTAGAAATCAACTCACCGCAGCTCCACCAGGCTGCACAGACAGAGTTACACTACAGGACAGTACGGAATCACGAGGAAGTGCAGCACTACCGTGAACACACTTACACACACACTAGTACGCACGTACAGATTTCATTTAGAGCGCCAGAATGACCGACGTGCGGCGGCGCGTGAATCGGGCGGTGGCGGCGGTGGCGGAGGCGACCGGCGAGGCGGAGTACGCGCAGCACTCGCCGCTCTACTCTGGGGAGCGTCCGTACCGCGACCGCGTGCAGCGGCGGCCGGTGCGGCGCTACGAGAGCTACGCGGAGCTGGTGGCCTCGCGGCGGCTGCTGGACCGGCAGGGCGGCGCGCGCGAGGCGCTGGAGGCGCTGCGTGAGCCCCCGCCCCCGCGCGACGAGGCGGCGGCGCTGCCGGACGCGGCGTGGGCGGCCGTGCTGGAGCTGCTGGGGCTCGTCTCGGCCGACGCGGCGCACGTCGCCGCTAGCTGCCGCCGCCTGCGTGTGCTGGCGCTGGGCCTCGGAGTGCCGCCGGCCGTCGACGTGGTGCCGGCGATGCTGCCGCTGGAGCGTCTGTCGGACGCGGCCGCGCTGCAGTCGCTGGGCGCCTTCTTTGGGCGCCACACGCGGGGGCAGCACGTGCGGCGCCTCGCCTTTGTGGAGAGCCGCTGGGCGTCCGTGCTCCCCCTCCGCGCCGCACGCCCCGCCGCCGCCCTCCCGCCGGCCCTGCGGATGCTGCGGCAGCTGCCGGCGCTCACGTCGCTGGACCTGCGCGGAGTGAACTGGACCGACACGGCGCCGCAGCGCGCGGCCGCGAGCCACTTCCTGTGCGACCTCCACCTCGCGGCGCCGGGCCTCGCGACGCTCAAAATCAGCGTGGAGCTGGCGGGCACGTGGGAGGCGGGGTGGTGGCGGCGGCACCCGAGCCTGGCGCTGCTGGTGGTGGGCTCGCGGCGCGACCAGACGCAGGACGACGCGGCCGCGCCCACCGACCTCGACGATGACCTCTTCGCGATGCTCTCGCAGCACCGGCAGCCGCTGGCGCTGAAGCTGTGGTGTCCGCTGACCGAGCGCGCGGCGCGCCGACTGCTGGCGCCGGCGGCCCCCCACGAGCGCCTTGCGGAGCTCGCGGTCAATCTGCTGCACCGCACCTCCGCCATCGACCCCGAGGCGACCGCCGCCCGGAGACGGACAAGAAGAAGGGCAAGAAGGCCGGCGCCGGCGCCGACGAGGGCGAGCCGCCGCTGTTCCCCGCGCTCACCGCCTTCACCGTCGCCAACGTGCACGAGCGGCCGCTGGCGGCGGTCGAGCTGATGGGGCGCATGGCCGCCGTGGCGCCGCGCCTCGCAAGCTTCACCGTCTGCAACACCGTGCGCATCCCTCCCCCGGAGAAACCGAGGGGACGCAAGGCGGCGGCGGCCGCCGCTGCGGCCAGCACCACCAAGTGATGTAATCTACCGAACGCGTATGCGCGTGATCGTTCTATCACCGTTTTTTTTTTCTTTCTTACTATGTTGCTTTTCATCATGTAAAAAGGTACACATTGGGCGTTGACTATTTTCCGTCATAAACGACCGCACGCACGGAAATACGCACACGCGCATACACACACAAACATGCAGAAAGAGAGACGTAGAAACGCTTTAGTGCCTAGAGTCTTGCAGAAATGCGCGTGCATGTGTGTGTGTGTGTGTGTGTGTGTCTGTGGCAATATGCTACGCAGTTTACAGATGCTGCTGGCCCATTTCGATGATTCACGATACATCTCTTTTTTTTTTCCGTTCAAATATCTTCCGCTTGGGCGCTGCCTTCTTCCCAACTAGTAGCAGAATATTCAGATTAGAATACGACAACACAACGAAATAGACTTTGTCCGCTCACGCGAGTGTGGAGTTCGCTCAACGAAATCGTACGGTATTATTATTAAAGAAAGCAAGCAATCATTAGTGTGTGTGACATGACGCTGACCAGCTCCTCCCACGCAGCGGAGGCGAGTGCGCTGTGCTGCTGTGAGTGCGCGCTGCCGGTGGGCACGGACGGCGCCGCGCGCGCGGTGCTGCTGCTGCCGTGCCAGCACGTGATGCACCAGACGTGCGTCGAGTACCAGAAGCGCATGACGCGCGCCAACTCCGCGCACGGCGGCGACGACAGCGACAGCGACGCCACCGCCGCCGCCGCCGTGCGGCCGCCCTTCTTCTCGCCGGAGCGCCCGCTGCTGTGCCGCGCGTGCGGGGAGGCGGTGGCGCGCTTCGTGCCGCTCTACTCGCTGGTGCAGGCGGACGCGGCGGAGGCGGGGGCGGGCAGGGGCCTCGCCGCGGGCGTCGCGGCCGTCGTGCACGCGCAGAAGAAGACGCTGCGGCGGATGCGCGAGTTCCGGGAGCGGCAGCGGGAGGCGGCGGCCCTCACGCGCAGCTGCGCCGCCGTCTACGAGCAGTGCGCCGCCCACCGCGCCGCCTTCAACAAGGCCTCGCGCGTGCTGGCGGAGGCCGCGGCGGAGGAGCGGCGCGCCGGCGACGGTCGCGAGCGCCTGTCGGAGGGCCCCGTCGCGATCGGGGCGATGAGTCTGCGGGAGCTGCGCGCGTACGTGGAGGCCAAGACGGCGCAGCTGGCCGACGCGCGGGAGTCGCTGCGCCGCCAGCGGCACGCCACCGCGCGCTGCGAGCGCAGGTACAAGGCCGCGCGCGAGGAGCTGCACGCGATGCACAGGGATGCGGCGGCGGCGGAGGGCGCGACGCACCACGGCAAGCGCAGCCGCTCCCCCGCCGGCTCCGGCGACGACGACGACGCGCGCGAGGAGGCGGAGCGCGCGCGGCTGCTGAGGCGCCGCGAGATGTGGCGCCGCCAGCGCACCCTCGACCTCGCCCGCGACGCCGCGCCCCCACAGGCACACTCTACGGCAGCAGCAGAAGTGCCTGCCGCCGTCGTGCCCGTGGACGTGGACACCGACAGCAGCGGGGCGGAGGGCGGCGGCGAGCTGACGGGTGGCGCCTCCGCCGACGCCCCGCTCGTCATCACCGACAGCGACGACGGAGAAGAGGACGACGTGGTTGTGGCTCGCGCTGGCGCATCTGGCAGTCACAGCCACAGCGCCCTCCCGCCGGCTCTTCCACCCGAGCAAGCGGGGGGCCCTCGCCCGCGACGCATGGCTGGTCCGCCGCTGGCGGTGTTGCTGCGGGCAGCGTCCACTACGCGCCGTACGGCGATGACGGAAGCGGCGACAGCGGGACGGCGGAGGAGGCGGAGGAGCCGCTGCTGCTGGTGCCGACCCGCCGCGCCGGCGCCCAGGAGCCGTCGTACCTCCGCAGGCACCTTCAGCTGCTGCCAAAGCGCGAGGACCGTCTCTTCCAGTCGTCTCTGACGCAATCTCATCACTGAGGGGATTTGCAGAAATGCTTTCCGTGTTGTTGGTTTTTCTTTTAATATGTCTTTTGCCATATTCTTTCTGCTTTCTTTTTTTATCTGCTATCTATATGATGGGACTCCAAAAAAATATCATATCATATCATATCATATCATATTGTATTCTGTGCTATTTTCATGGTCTGCGGAGAGACCTCCTGATCGATCCTTCTTCTCTCTTGCTACACTCTCCTCCTTCCCTCACTCTACTTCACTTCCTCTTCCTATTCTCACCTCTGAAGTCAATTAGACTTCTCCTTTTCGCTGTTGTTTCTCGGATCCTCTCAGTGAAACATTCTCTTCTTGTCACAGACCGCACGAGAGAAAACACTATACACATCTCTAGTCAATCTCTCGCGAAGTCTCTTGTTTGACACACACACACACAAAAAAAAAAAAAAAAAAAAAAAAACATAAATACCATGTCTGGCGACGGTAGCAGCGGCGAGGTGTTCGAGGGCGCCGTCGGCATCGATCTGGGGACCACGTACTCGTGCGTCGCCGTCTTCCTCAACGACCAGACAGAGGTGATCCCGAACGAGCAGGGCAACCGCACGACGCCCTCCTGCGTCGCCTTCAGCGGCGAGGAGGTGCTGGTCGGGGACGGCGCGCGCAACTTGGCCGCCCGCGGCGCGCCCAACGTCGTCTTCGACGCGAAGCGCATGATCGGGCGGCGCGCCGACGAGAAGGAGTTCCAGGAGGACGCGCGGCGCTGGCCCTTCGCGACGGCCGTCAACGCCGACGGGCGCGTGTGCATGGAGGTGGAGTTCAAGGGCGAGAAGCTGCAGCTGGCGCCGGAGGTGGTTTCGGCCAAAGTGCTCGCGTACCTCCGACACTGCGCGGAGCGGCACCTGGGGAAGCGCGTCACCAAGGCCGTCATCACGGTGCCCGCCTACTTCAACGACTCGCAGCGCCAGGCCACCAAGGACGCCGCGGGGATCGCCGGCCTCGAAGTGCTCCGCATCATCAACGAGCCGACCGCCGCGGCGCTGTGCTACGGCCTGGGGACCCCCACCGCTGCGGCCGCCAAGCCGCCGACCCCCGCGGCGGCCACCGCTGGCCCCACCAACGTGCTCGTCTTCGACCTCGGCGGCGGCACCTTCGACGTGTCGGTCATCACGATCGACAGCGGCATCTTCTCGGTGCGCGCGACGGCCGGCGACACGCACCTCGGCGGGCAGGACGTCGACCACGCGCTCGTGGGCCACGTGCTCGCGGAGCTGCGCGCGCGGCACGGGGTCGAGGTGGCGCCGGACAACGCGCGGCTGCTGGGGAAGGTGAAGGCGGCCTGCGAGCGGGCGAAGCGCGTGCTGTCCTTCTCGAGCGCGGAGGAGCTCGCGCTGGACGGCGTGCTGCCCGGCGGCGGCGACTTTGTGCTGCAGCTCTCGCGCGCGAAGCTGGAGGAGCTGTGCGAGCCGCTCTTCAAGCGCTGCCTCGCCGTGGTGCAGCAGGCGCTCAAGGACGCCAAGATGGCGCCGCCCGAGATCACCCACGTCGTGCTCGTCGGCGGCAGCTCCCGCATCCCGAAGCTGCAGGAGATGCTCGCCGGCGTCTTTGGGCCGGACAAGCTCTGCAGCGCGGTGCACCCGGACGAGGCGGTGGCCGTCGGCGCCGCCATCCAGGCGTCGGTGCTGAGCGCGGACCCCCAGCAGCAGTCGGAGCGCACGGCGCCGGTGGTGCTCGTGGACGTGGTGCCGCTCTCCATCGGCGTGGAGGTCGACGACGGCAAGTTCGACGTGGTCATCCCGCGCAACACGGCCATCCCGTACCTCGCGACGAAGGAGTACAGCACCGTCGAGGACAACCAGCGCGACGTCGACATTGTCGTCTACGAGGGCGAGCGCCGCCTGACCAAGCACAACCACCGCCTCGGCGCCTTCTCGCTCGAGGGCATCACGCGCGCGCGGCGGGGCGAGCCGACCATCACCGTCACCTTCTCCGTCGACGCGGACGGGCTGCTGACGGTCACCGGCGAGGAGGCCCTCGCGCGCAAGACCCGCACGCTGACGGTGCGCAGCGCGGAGCGTCTGACGGAGACGCAGGTCGCCGAGATGGTCGCGCTCGCCCGCCGCTTCGAGGCCGCCGACGCGCGCGAGGAGGAGCTGCACGCGCGCGGCAGCCGCCTCGCCGCCGCCCTCGACGCGCTCGAGGCGGATGTGGCGGCGCTCGGCGGCGGCGAGCCCTCCGGCAAGCTCGCCAAGAAGCTGCGCGTCGTGCCGCACGCGCGCAAGTGGATCGCCGAGACGCTCCCCACGTACGCGAGCGCCGCGGAGGCCGACGAGAAGCTCCACAAGATCATGCAGCTCGTGGCCAAGGCGCACAAGCGCGCTCGGAAGGAGGCCAAGTCGGGCGGCGGCGGCGGCGGCCCGCACAAGCGGCAGCGCACCGAGGACGGCAGCAGACAGGATGCCGACAACCAAAGCGACTCCTCCAACGACGACGACGACGACGACAGCGGCGCGGACTGAGGGGAGCCTCCTCTTCAGTGTGACACTGTGTTTGTCCCCGGCACTCTGATTGGGCTGATGTTTTCTCGCTCTCACTTCGTTTTCTTTATTCTCTGTGCCACCTTTTTTCTTCTTATTATTTATTGATTGCTTTTTGGTGTTAGTTTGGTTGCGTTCTGAATGAAAATTTCTCAGGAAACCAAGTTCGTGAAAGTAAGCAACGTTAATGTGTTATATAGCCACCAACATGGCCACACCCTCTCTACTAGATGGATTTCCAGTAATTAACTAGTGATATATTATTATTTCATTTTGATGTCTCTTTCTTTTTTTTTCTTTGTCCTGTGTGCGTCTCGTGTATCTTCGATATGTGCGTGCGCGCGTGCGAGGGTGTTACAGAGAAGCACGGTGAATCGGCTTCGCTGCCCCCCCCCAGCAAGAAGATTGCATGCAAATGCATGACTTCGGCGGTGCAGTAAATGTTATGAATGTCTTTCCAATTGCGGCATGAACTCTTGCTGATGAGCCATTCCTTCTTCTCCCTTACTCACTGTTGTGTTTCATTTATCGCATTACAGCTCTGAAGAAGAGGAAATACAAGGAAGGCCTGTTATCCTATTATTACTCTTATTATTATTACGTATTTGCCTCTGGACGCAGATACATCCACACAGGCACACGCTAGGAAATCCCCTGCCCGCCCCTCCCCCTCCAAAAAAAAAATATGGGCAAAGGCAAGAGCAAGAGCAAGCGAGAGGCGCGCGGCGGTGCCAAGGAAGGCGACAAGGCGGGCGGCGCGGCGGCGGCGGGCCAGCCCTCCGCCAAGGAGGCGGCGCTGCAGCAGGCGCTGGCGCAGGCCTTCGCGGGAGGCCCCGCGCGGGGGGACGAGCCGGACAGCTACGGCAAGGGGACGCCGACGGACCGGCTGCAGTTCGGCTACGCCCCCGCGATCGCGGAGGAGGCCGTCGCCTTCCACTCGCTCATCCCGGCGCGCCAGTGGGTCGACCAGCGCCGCTCCGCCTACCGCGCCGTGTTTGTGGAGAAGCGCCAGGGCCGCAAGCCCAACTGCGAGCCGGTCGCGTCGCTGCTGAAGCTCAAGCACCACTGGCGCACGCTCTCGCACTTCAACGCCGACCTCCGCCGCGACGACGTCGACGCCGACGCGGCCGCGCAGCTCCTCGACATGCTCGCCGCCAAGCAGCGCGTGCAGTGAGTGATGCGTGTCCGCCCACCCACCCACCCCTCCCCAATCAACGTATAACCTACTCTTTTTTTTTTTTTGCTCACCTTTTAATGCTAACCGGCAGCGAACCGTAAAGTGGTGCATTTAGAATGAAGTACTTGCCTGGAGCTCTACAGTGTTGCTGTATTTGTATGGGAACGTCGTGAACGATAGTGAGAAAAACGCTCGTGTTTTAGTCCATTTACCTGCGTAAAACGGTTTGGCTTTTCTTTCTTTCTGTGTATGATTTCCTGCTTTTCTTTCCCTTCTTCATTTCTCTTATTCCTCCCCCCTCCCCCCCCCCCCCCCCCCCCCCCCCCTCTCCTTCACCCCACAAACAGTATAGAGAGGAACGCGCTTACCAACGAGATTACCCATCTACCCGAAACGACCGCTATGAGCGCCGAAGGTAACAAGACGGCGACGCCGGCGGCGGAGGGCGCTGGCAGTGCCGGTGCCCCTCCTGCGACGCCGCCTCGCACGCTCGGTATCAACTTCCCGCCGGTGAAGAGCCAGGAGGAGCTGCAGCGCGAGCACGCGCAGAGGGCGGGGCTGCAGCAGGAGGAGATCCGCAAAACCATGGAGGAGGAGATCCCCCCGGTGATCCGCAGCGTGCTAGAGCTCTCGCACATGATGATGGCTGGCCACAGCCAGTGGCTGCGCGCGTCGCCGGGCTACCAGGGCGGTCTCTTCTACAAAGGCAAGCCCTACTGCTTCTCCAGCGGCTACCGCGACGGGCACCGGCCGCTGGACCAGGAGGACAAGGGCAACCACCTGAAGCTCAAGGACCCCCTCCTCTACGGCCACCTCTCGCTCCCGGTGCTGGCCGCCTACGTCTGCGAGCTGCACGGCAAGGGCACCTTCGACCTGCACCGCCCGCTGGTCGAATACCTCCCGGAGCTGCAGGCGACGCTGCCGCCGGCCGTCACCGCCCGCAGCGTCCTCTCCTTCACCACCGTGCTGGACGAGCGGGCCATCCTGCGCGACGCGGGCGCCAGGCCGTGGCGCGCCGCCGCCGCCGCCAACCAGTGCCACGCGATGCAGGACCACGTCTTCCAGCCCATCAACCGCTTCCTCGCCGGCTCCAGCGGCAAGGCCCTGCACGGCAGCCAGCAGCGCGAGAACTTTGTGCACTACCTCGGCTCCTCCCGCCGCGTGCGCGTGCTGACGCGCCGGCTGCCCCGCGGCCGCATCAGCCACTTCACCGCCGCCCTCCTCGTCGCCGCCGTCGAGCGGCAGCTGCAGGGCAAGACGTGGGAGGAGGCGATACGCGAGGACTTTTTCGAGCGCGCGCAGTGCCACGGCTGCGCCTACGGGCCGCCGAAGCTCTTCCGCGATCCCAACGAGATGTTCTACCAGCCGAGCGGCCTCGGCATGCTGCACCAGGGCTTCAAGCGCCCCGTCCCCATCGGCAGCGCGCAGAACTGCGCCCCGCCGCTCTTCAACGCCTCCATGAACCTGCACGCGCCGCCGGAGGACTTTGGGAAGCTGCTGCTGCTGTCCATCGACGCCATCAACGACGCGCGCGAGATCCTGGGCGCCCCCGAGTGCCGCCGCCCGCACTACGACCTGGGCGTGCGCCACTACCCCCGCGACGACTGCGTCGCGCTGCCGCAGTGGGCCTTCCGCGGGCTCGACGTGCTGCCCTCCACCGCCTCCTTCCGCTACTCGAGCGAGCACGACCTCGGCTGCTTCGGCGCCGCCAACTGCGGCACCCGCGGCGCGCGCTTCTTCTCCGACATGCTCTCGCAGGTCATCCAGCACCTGTTCATCAAGCACGTGCTGCAGGCCGGCGTCGACGTGGAGGCCAAGGCGAACCTCGACGACCCCGTCAACGCCGAGGGGGACGAGCCGGAGGCCGCCCGCCGCCTGCGCAAGGTGACGGAGGGGCAAAAGTACTCCAACTACTTTAAAAACTACGCCGCCCACACCCGCTTTTAAGGCAAGCCGTGTGAGTGTGTGTGTGCGGGTCTATCGCGCTCTTCACTACCGCATTATCTTCTCGTAATATCGTGGCCTCTGCTGGCCGGTGCTCTGTCACACACAACACAACGAATGAAACTCCATCGTAACGGATTAAAAAAAAAAAAAACACTTGTCTCTTATGCTCTGTCACTTTCTGTGTCGCTGAGCTTTAATTGCTTCCTCTTGCTTTGCGCAATGTCGAGTTGCCCCTTCCCGGTTGAAATCGTTCTCTGCCCTTCATAACTTTTCGTCTCCCCCTCCCTCCTCCCTTCCCCTGCCGCCGCTTCTGCCAAGAAAACGGAAGCTTTCTTACTGCATCACACACGTCTCTCAGTCTTCACAACTTCTCGGTCTCTCTCTCCCTCCCTATCTTTCTTTCTGAGTGATGAAAAACGTTGCCGTGGTGGCCAGCACGGTGTCTGCGGTCGTGGCGGTGGGGCTACTGGAGCTGTGGCGGCGGCTCAGCGCTGCCGCGCGCGGCCCGGAGCGGGAGGCCGCCGACATGCTCGACACCGACGCCGCCGTCGCCGCGGCCTTTGAGCGCCAGTCCGGCGACGCGGGCGCCCTCGCGCGCGCCGGAAGCTCCTACGCGGCGGGTGGGGAGTACGTGTGGGGCCGCACGATGCACCCACACTTCTCAACCGACCTGCACCCCCTGCCGTCGGCGCTGCAGCGGCTGGTGCAGCACAAGGAGTTCGTGTGGGTCGGTTTCACCGCGCGCGAGTGGCAGGTCGGCCTCGCGGTGCTCAACTTCCGCTACATCTCGGTGCTGGTGGTGGAGGTCTTCAACCGCGGCGAGGGGCTCTCGCGGCGGGGGCGCGTCGACAGCCCTCTCTCCGCCCTCACCGGCCGCGGCGCGCGCTGGCTCGCGGCCCCCGCGACAGGAGGCTACGGCCCCAGCGCCGCCGGCCACGAGGTCCGCTTCACCGGCGGCGGCGGCGACGCGCTGATCCGCTTCGGCGAGGGCGGCGCCGTCAGCGTCGACGTGACGGCCCCCCTGCGCGGCGGCGGCTCCGTCTCCATCAGCGGCGCGGCGCGGCTGCCGGCGAAGCACATGGGTCTCGTGTACCCCCTCGGGCCGCGCCGCCCGTCCGTTGTCTACAAGGCCGCCGCCGCGGAGCTGACGCGGCCGCTCTCGGTGACGCTGCGCGACGGCGGCGCGGGGGCGGCGCGGGGGCTGGAGGTGCCGGCGGGGGAGGGCTCCATGGCGCTGGACTACACGCGGGGGCTGCTGCGGCGCTGCACGCGCTGGCACTGGGCCTGCGTCACGGAGCCCACGCGGCGCCTCGGGGTGCACCTGTCGGCCGGCACGTACGACCGCGCCAGCGTCAGCGTGGAGAGCGCCGTCTATGACGGCCGCGACGGCACCGCGCGCTTCCTCGACGAGGCCGTCACCTTCACGCCGCCGACGGACCGCGCGCGCGGCTCCTGGCGCATCTGCAGCGACAGCGTCGACCTCCGCTTCACGCCGTTTGACGGGCACGGCGGCGCGCTCAACGCGGGCATCGTCAACGTCAACCTGGACCACCGCTGGGGGACCTACGACGGACACGTGGTGGTGGGCGGCGAGAAGGTTGTGTTTGATCAAGTCCTCGGCGTCTTTGAGGACCACTTTGCGCTCTGGTGAGCACCAGACGCAGGCGACGCACGCACGCACGCACGCGTCGCTCGGAGCTGATCGTGTTTTTTTTTTCTCTCCCCCTCCCCCAATTTCTTTTTGACACTCCCTTGCCCTGTTACTGCTAGCGATCCCATCAAAAAAAAAAAATAATAATAATAACTGGCATAATGCGAGAACCACAAAGAGTGTTTTGAGCTTGTTCGTCACTCTTACCCGGTGGTACCATCAATGGTGACTTTACTCTCTTTACTGTTGCTATCCACTTCCTCGCATTCCCTCTCTCCTCCTACTGAATGACACAAACCTATATACTCGAAGCAGCAGCCACATACATAGCATGTCAGACACGGACTGGGAGTGCGAGTGCGCGCGGCTGCAGGCGGAGAATGACGCGCTGCGCGCCTCCGTGCGCAAGCTGCAGCGCGCGCTGGAGCGGGCAGACGGCGGCCGCGAGCCGCGCGGGGAGTACTCGGCGGCCTTCAGGCACCTCGAGTATGAGGCTGCGGCGCAGCGGCAGCGGGCCGACGCGTGCGCCTACGCCCTGCGCGCGGCGGAGGAGGAGCTCGACGACCTGCGCGCCGTCGCCGCCGCCCGCCAGCGCGAACTGGACCGGGAGGCGCAGGCGGGGGACAAGCTGCGGCTGCTGCGGGCGACGCTGGAGCGCGAGCGGCGGCGGCGGGCGGCGGCGGAGGAGGAGCTGCGGCGCTACGACGCGACCGTGCTGGCGCAGCGCGCGCTGGCGGACGAGCAGGCACTCCTGGCACGCGAAGAGATCGCCGCGCTGCAGCAGCAGAACGAGCGCCTTCTGGCCGACCTCGAGGCCGCGCTCGCCACCAGCGGCGACGGCGCGGGGGCACCAGCACGGACGGCAGCCGCGCCTGCGGCGACGGAGCCGTCCTACATGCCGCTGCTGATGGACAGCGCCAAGGAGATCCTGGCGTGCCTGACGGCTGTGGCGTCGCGGCATCAGCTCTCCGCCGCCGCGGGCCAGCCGGGCCTCCCGCCGCTGCGCGCCTTCACGGGCTTCCCCACGCCCACCGCTAACGCCGTCGCATCGTATTTGGCGACAATCCACGAGGGCCTGCTGGTGATGCTGCAGGCGCCCACGGGCGGCGCCGCCGCTCGGCCGCGCGCGGAAGCGCCGCTTGACGACTGGCAGGCGGTGCGACGTGCGGTGCCGGACGAGCACAAGGACCGCGAACAACACAATTACCAGCAGCAAGCAGTGTCCCCTTACTCCGCCGCGCGAACTGCGGAGAGTCTGAGGGACGTTGCTCACAACCGCTGGTAACAATCACTGCTCTCTCTCTCTCGTGACCCTAAATCATTCGCGCGTGCACTTCGTCCAATGACGGTCCACCTTCTTGTTGCTTTATCTGCTTTAGTCAACAGCTTTACCCGACACGTACATCACAACAACAACAACAACAACAACAAAAATGAAATTGAATTGATCGTGGTGAGAATACAGCCAGGGCTTGAGCTTGTCTGTACACATACATTCCGTGAAATGACGAACGATTATTCACAACACTATCACTTTTGTTGTATATGGCCGTCAAACTTATGGAAAAAAAAAACCTTTATCGCGCACAACTGCCTTGAATACCAATTACCCCGGTCTCCGAGGATTTTATGTCTTCTTCAACACACACTCACAACCACACACACTCTCTCTCTGTATCCTTTTCTCTCCATCTTCTACATGAAAAGAAAACAAAAAGCTAACGCTATAGATAACAACTCTAATCCCACACCTACTCCACCCCACCACCCTCTCACCACCCAAGTCCCCCGTAACCATGACGTTCGAAGGTGCTGTCGGCATCGATCTGGGCACGACCTACTCCTGCGTGGCCGTGTGGCAGAACGAGCGCGTGGAGATCATCGCCAACGACCAGGGTAACCGCACGACCCCGTCCTACGTGGCCTTCACGGACAGCGAGCGCCTCATCGGCGACGCCGCCAAGAACCAGGTCGCGATGAACCCCTTCAACACCGTCTTCGACGCCAAGCGCCTCATCGGCCGCAAGTTCAGCGACTCGCACGTGCAGAGCGACATGAAGCACTGGCCCTTCAAGGTCATCACCAAGGCGGACGACAAGCCGGTCATCCAGGTCACCTACATGGGTGAGGAGAAGGTCTTCACCCCGGAGGAGATCAGCTCCATGGTGCTGCTCAAGATGAAGGAGACCGCCGAGGCGTCCCTCAGCAAGAAGGTCACCAAGGCCGTCATCACGGTGCCCGCCTACTTCAACGACTCGCAGCGCCAGGCCACCAAGGACGCCGGCACCATCGCCGGCCTCGAGGTGCTCCGCATCATCAACGAGCCCACCGCCGCCGCCATCGCCTACGGCCTCGACAAGGGCGACTCCGGCGAGCGCAACGTGCTCATCTTCGACCTCGGCGGCGGTACCTTCGATGTGACCCTGCTGACCATCGACAGCGGCATCTTCGAGGTCAAGGCCACCAACGGCGACACCCACCTCGGCGGCGAGGACTTCGATAACCGCCTCGTCAGCTTCTTCACCGACGAGTTCAAGCGCAAGAACAAGGGCAAGGACCTCACCAGCAGCCACCGCGCGCTGCGCCGCCTGCGCACCGCCTGCGAGCGCGCCAAGCGCACCCTCTCGTCGGCCACCCAGGCCACCATCGAGATCGACTCGCTCTTCGACAACATCGACTTCCAGTCCACCATCACCCGCGCCCGCTTCGAGGAGCTGTGCGGCGACCTCTTCCGCAACACCATGGAGCCCGTGCAGCGCGTGCTGCAGGACGCCAAGATGGACAAGCGCGCCGTGCACGACGTCGTGCTCGTCGGCGGCTCCACCCGCATCCCCAAGGTGCAGACGCTCGTGTCCGAGTTCTTCAACAACAAGGAGCTGAACCGCAGCATCAACCCCGACGAGGCCGTCGCCTACGGCGCCGCCGTGCAGGCCTTCATCCTGACTGGCGGAAAGAGCAAGCAGACCGAGGGTCTCCTGCTGCTGGACGTCACCCCGCTGACGCTCGGCATCGAGACCGCCGGCGGCGTCATGACGGCGCTCATCAAGCGCAACACGACCATCCCCACCAAGAAGAGCCAGATCTTCTCCACGTACGCCGACAACCAGCCCGGCGTGCACATCCAGGTCTTCGAGGGCGAGCGCGCCATGACCAAGGACTGCCACTCGCTCGGCACCTTCGACCTCTCCGGCATCCCCCCGGCGCCGCGCGGCGTGCCGCAGATCGAGGTCACCTTCGACCTCGATGCCAACGGCATCCTGAACGTGTCGGCGGAGGAGAAGGGCACCGGCAAGCGCAACCAGATCACCATCACCAACGACAAGGGCCGCCTCAGCAAGGCCGAGATCGAGCGCATGGTCAACGACGCCTCCAAGTACGAGGCGCAGGACAAGGAGCAGCGCGACCGCGTCGAGGCCAAGAACGGCCTGGAGAACTACGCCTACTCGATGAAGAACACCATCAGCGACCCCAACGTCGCCGGCAAGCTGGAGGAGGCCGACAAGGAGACGCTCAACAAGGCCATCGACGAGGCGCTCGAGTGGCTCAACAACAACCAGGAGGCCTCCAAGGACGAGTACGAGAGCCGCCAGAAGGAGCTCGAGGCCACGTGCAACCCCATCATGACCAAGATGTACCAGGGCATGGGCGGCGGCGCGGCCCCCGGCGGCATGCCCGACATGAGCGGCATGGGCGGCATGGGCGGCGGCGCGGGCCCCGACGCCGGCGCCTCCGCCGGCCCCAAGGTCGAGGAGGTCGACTAAGAACGCCCTGCCCGTCTCCGGGCGGGCGGGCACGCGTCTCCTTACATCATCCCATCCTCCGTATTCCTCCCTCGCTCAGCCACTTCTTCCCCCTCAAACATCTTGTTTCACGCGTTTTCCTTCATTACTAAAGGTGTTGCCCCTCTTTCTTTTACTGGTTGTTTCTTGTAGTTGTTCTCCCCCCCCCCCTCCCTAATCATGGTAAAAACGATTCTGTGCTCTTCAATGATAAGAAATTAAGCATGTTTGCACCCGTTTCTCTTCATCTCTCTTGATTCTTTGCTAAGTCTTCTTTTCATTCCCTCTCTATTCGAGCGGCCGCGTCTTGCGACCGCATCGCTTGGGCTCCATACAGATTCTATAATTTTTATTTTTATTCGTTGTTGTTTCTTTTCAAGGCTGTCGCTTACTCTTCTTTCTCCATTGTTACCCTCACACTTTTTTGTTCATTGTTAACGGTGTTCCCCCGGTAAACTAACGCATCTCTCAAGCACGGGTCCCCGCGTTCACGCATCAGCATAACGGCGTGCTGCGGCGGCCCTGGTAAAATACACAGGAAAAGTAAAGCATGATAACATATAGAAAGACAAAATGGGAACGTAAATTGATTAAGTGTTTACTCGTTTTGTTATGGCAACCCCTCCCTTGCGCACGCATCGCTTTGTCTTGGTCGCTTTACGTTACCGATAACGCGCCAGAAGCGTCGTGAAGGCAGGGACTGACTTCTTCCTTACACCCATCCGCACTGGTGCCCTCTCCCCAACGATACATTTGCAATCCGCAGTGGATGGCACGCTGTGACGCCTTTCATAACTATTTTCTTGATTCTTTTTTTTTTTTTTCAGCAGTATCCCTTTAGTTTGATTGTTTTCTAACTATTATAACAGTCATTGAATATATACATGGACGAAAATTATTGCCTTCTGCCCTGAAACCTACAAGCCAAGCGCGTGACGACAGTCGTCAGCGCGCTGTCGCCCCCACTCTTCGTGTCTGCGCGTCTTTCTTCTCTCTCCCTCTCTCTCTTCCCGCGGCGAAACCTTATGTACTGAGTATGTTTGTACAGCTGCTGGCGTACTAGAAGCCTCCGCCCCTGCTCGGCGCGCGCACCTATGCCGACTCGTCGTACTTCCTCCTCAGCCAGTTTGCATGGCGCATCTCGCACGAGTGTTTCCCTTTCACTCAACCACAACCGTCCACCCTCCTCACCCCTGCACTCCACCCACTTCTCACACTAACCTCCTCGCAGAAATCACAATCGCTATCACTAAACGCTCAAAAAACAACCAACCAAAAACACCTACTCCACCCCACCACCCTCTCACCACCCAAGTCCCCCCGTAACCATGACGTTCGAAGGTGCTGTCGGCATCGATCTGGGCACGACCTACTCCTGCGTGGCCGTGTGGCAGAACGAGCGCGTGGAGATCATCGCCAACGACCAGGGTAACCGCACGACCCCGTCCTACGTGGCCTTCACGGACAGCGAGCGCCTCATCGGCGACGCCGCCAAGAACCAGGTCGCGATGAACCCCTTCAACACCGTCTTCGACGCCAAGCGCCTCATCGGCCGCAAGTTCAGCGACTCGCACGTGCAGAGCGACATGAAGCACTGGCCCTTCAAGGTCATCACCAAGGCGGACGACAAGCCGGTCATCCAGGTCACCTACATGGGTGAGGAGAAGGTCTTCACCCCGGAGGAGATCAGCTCCATGGTGCTGCTCAAGATGAAGGAGACCGCCGAGGCGTCCCTCAGCAAGAAGGTCACCAAGGCCGTCATCACGGTGCCCGCCTACTTCAACGACTCGCAGCGCCAGGCCACCAAGGACGCCGGCACCATCGCCGGCCTCGAGGTGCTCCGCATCATCAACGAGCCCACCGCCGCCGCCATCGCCTACGGCCTCGACAAGGGCGACTCCGGCGAGCGCAACGTGCTCATCTTCGACCTCGGCGGCGGTACCTTCGATGTGACCCTGCTGACCATCGACAGCGGCATCTTCGAGGTCAAGGCCACCAACGGCGACACCCACCTCGGCGGCGAGGACTTCGATAACCGCCTCGTCAGCTTCTTCACCGACGAGTTCAAGCGCAAGAACAAGGGCAAGGACCTCACCAGCAGCCACCGCGCGCTGCGCCGCCTGCGCACCGCCTGCGAGCGCGCCAAGCGCACCCTCTCGTCGGCCACCCAGGCCACCATCGAGATCGACTCGCTCTTCGACAACATCGACTTCCAGTCCACCATCACCCGCGCCCGCTTCGAGGAGCTGTGCGGCGACCTCTTCCGCAACACCATGGAGCCCGTGCAGCGCGTGCTGCAGGACGCCAAGATGGACAAGCGCGCCGTGCACGACGTCGTGCTCGTCGGCGGCTCCACCCGCATCCCCAAGGTGCAGACGCTCGTGTCCGAGTTCTTCAACAACAAGGAGCTGAACCGCAGCATCAACCCCGACGAGGCCGTCGCCTACGGCGCCGCCGTGCAGGCCTTCATCCTGACTGGCGGAAAGAGCAAGCAGACCGAGGGTCTCCTGCTGCTGGACGTCACCCCGCTGACGCTCGGCATCGAGACCGCCGGCGGCGTCATGACGGCGCTCATCAAGCGCAACACGACCATCCCCACCAAGAAGAGCCAGATCTTCTCCACGTACGCCGACAACCAGCCCGGCGTGCACATCCAGGTCTTCGAGGGCGAGCGCGCCATGACCAAGGACTGCCACTCGCTCGGCACCTTCGACCTCTCCGGCATCCCCCCGGCGCCGCGCGGCGTGCCGCAGATCGAGGTCACCTTCGACCTCGATGCCAACGGCATCCTGAACGTGTCGGCGGAGGAGAAGGGCACCGGCAAGCGCAACCAGATCACCATCACCAACGACAAGGGCCGCCTCAGCAAGGCCGAGATCGAGCGCATGGTCAACGACGCCTCCAAGTACGAGGCGCAGGACAAGGAGCAGCGCGACCGCGTCGAGGCCAAGAACGGCCTGGAGAACTACGCCTACTCGATGAAGAACACCATCAGCGACCCCAACGTCGCCGGCAAGCTGGAGGAGGCCGACAAGGAGACGCTCAACAAGGCCATCGACGAGGCGCTCGAGTGGCTCAACAACAACCAGGAGGCCTCCAAGGACGAGTACGAGAGCCGCCAGAAGGAGCTCGAGGCCACGTGCAACCCCATCATGACCAAGATGTACCAGGGCATGGGCGGCGGCGCGGCCCCCGGCGGCATGCCCGACATGAGCGGCATGGGCGGCATGGGCGGCGGCGCGGGCCCCGACGCCGGCGCCTCCGCCGGCCCCAAGGTCGAGGAGGTCGACTAAGAACGCCCTGCCCGTCTCCGGGCGGGCGGGCACGCGTCTCCTTACATCATCCCATCCTCCGTATCCCTCCCTCGCTCAGCCACTTCTTCCCCCTCAAACATCTTGTTTCACGCGTTTTCCTTCATTACTAAAGGTGTTGCCCCTCTTTCTTTTACTGGTTGTTTCTTGTAGTTGTTCTCCCCCCTCCCCTAATCAAGGTAAAAACGATTCTGTGCTCTCCAATGATAAGAAATTAAGCATTTTTGCACCCTTTTCTCTTCATCTCTCTTGTTTCTTTGCTAAGTCTTCTTTTCATTCCCTCACTATTCGAGCGGCCGCGTCTTGCGACCGCATCGCTTGGGCTCCATACAGATTCTATAATTTTTATTTTTATTCGTTGTTGTTTCTTTTCAAGGCTGTCGCTTACTCTTCTTTCTCCATTGTTACCCTCACACTTTTTTGTTCATTGTTAACGGTGTTCCCCCGGTAAACTAACGCATCTCTCAAGCACGGGCCCCCGCGTTCACGCATCAGCATAACGGCGTGCTGCGGCGGCCCTGGTAAAATACACAGGAAAAGTAAAGCATGATAACATATAGAAAGACAAAATGGGAACGTAAATTGATTAAGTGTTTACTCGTTTTGTTATGGCAACCCCTCCCTTGCGCACGCATCGCTTTGTCTTGGTCGCTTTACGTTACCGATAACGCGCCAGAAGCGTCGTGAAGGCAGGGACTGACTTCTTCCTTACACCCATCCGCACTGGTGCCCTCTCCCCAACGATACATTTGCAATCCGCAGTGGATGGCACGCTGTGACGCCTTTCATAACTATTTTCTTGATTCTTTTTTTTTTTTTCAGCAGTATCCCTTTAGTTTGATTGTTTTCTAACTATTATAACAGTCATTGAATATATACATGGACGAAAATTATTGCCTTCTGCCCTGAAACCTACAAGCCAAGCGCGTGACGACAGTCGTCAGCGCGCTGTCGCCTTCACTCTTCGTGTCTGCGCGTCTTCCTTCTCTCTCCCTCTCTCTCCCTCCCTCTCTTCCCGCGGCGAAACCTTATGTACTGAGTATGTTTGTACAGCTGCTGGCGTACTAGAAGCCTCCGCCCCTGCTCGGCGCGCGCACCTATGCCGACTCGTCGTACTTCCTCCTCAGCCAGTTTGCATGGCGCATCTCGCACGAGTGTTTCCCTTTCACTCAACCACAACCGTCCACCCTCCTCACCCCTGCACTCCACCCACTTCTCACACTAACCTCCTCGCAGAAATCACAATCGCTATCACTAAACGCTCAAAAAACAACCAACCAAAAACACCTACTCCACCCCACCACCCTCTCACCACCCAAGTCCCCCCGTAACCATGACGTTCGAAGGTGCTGTCGGCATCGATCTGGGCACGACCTACTCCTGCGTGGCCGTGTGGCAGAACGAGCGCGTGGAGATCATCGCCAACGACCAGGGTAACCGCACGACCCCGTCCTACGTGGCCTTCACGGACAGCGAGCGCCTCATCGGCGACGCCGCCAAGAACCAGGTCGCGATGAACCCCTTCAACACCGTCTTCGACGCCAAGCGCCTCATCGGCCGCAAGTTCAGCGACTCGCACGTGCAGAGCGACATGAAGCACTGGCCCTTCAAGGTCATCACCAAGGCGGACGACAAGCCGGTCATCCAGGTCACCTACATGGGTGAGGAGAAGGTCTTCACCCCGGAGGAGATCAGCTCCATGGTGCTGCTCAAGATGAAGGAGACCGCCGAGGCGTCCCTCAGCAAGAAGGTCACCAAGGCCGTCATCACGGTGCCCGCCTACTTCAACGACTCGCAGCGCCAGGCCACCAAGGACGCCGGCACCATCGCCGGCCTCGAGGTGCTCCGCATCATCAACGAGCCCACCGCCGCCGCCATCGCCTACGGCCTCGACAAGGGCGACTCCGGCGAGCGCAACGTGCTCATCTTCGACCTCGGCGGCGGTACCTTCGATGTGACCCTGCTGACCATCGACAGCGGCATCTTCGAGGTCAAGGCCACCAACGGCGACACCCACCTCGGCGGCGAGGACTTCGATAACCGCCTCGTCAGCTTCTTCACCGACGAGTTCAAGCGCAAGAACAAGGGCAAGGACCTCACCAGCAGCCACCGCGCGCTGCGCCGCCTGCGCACCGCCTGCGAGCGCGCCAAGCGCACCCTCTCGTCGGCCACCCAGGCCACCATCGAGATCGACTCGCTCTTCGACAACATCGACTTCCAGTCCACCATCACCCGCGCCCGCTTCGAGGAGCTGTGCGGCGACCTCTTCCGCAACACCATGGAGCCCGTGCAGCGCGTGCTGCAGGACGCCAAGATGGACAAGCGCGCCGTGCACGACGTCGTGCTCGTCGGCGGCTCCACCCGCATCCCCAAGGTGCAGACGCTCGTGTCCGAGTTCTTCAACAACAAGGAGCTGAACCGCAGCATCAACCCCGACGAGGCCGTCGCCTACGGCGCCGCCGTGCAGGCCTTCATCCTGACTGGCGGAAAGAGCAAGCAGACCGAGGGTCTCCTGCTGCTGGACGTCACCCCGCTGACGCTCGGCATCGAGACCGCCGGCGGCGTCATGACGGCGCTCATCAAGCGCAACACGACCATCCCCACCAAGAAGAGCCAGATCTTCTCCACGTACGCCGACAACCAGCCCGGCGTGCACATCCAGGTCTTCGAGGGCGAGCGCGCCATGACCAAGGACTGCCACTCGCTCGGCACCTTCGACCTCTCCGGCATCCCCCCCGGCGCCGCGCGGCGTGCCGCAGATCGAGGTCACCTTCGACCTCGACGCCAACGGCATCCTGAACGTGTCGGCGGAGGAGAAGGGCACCGGCAAGCGCAACCAGATCACCATCACCAACGACAAGGGCCGCCTCAGCAAGGCCGAGATCGAGCGCATGGTCAACGACGCCTCCAAGTACGAGGCGCAGGACAAGGAGCAGCGCGACCGCGTCGAGGCCAAGAACGGCCTGGAGAACTACGCCTACTCGATGAAGAACACCATCAGCGACCCCAACGTCGCCGGCAAGCTGGAGGAGGCCGACAAGGAGACGCTCAACAAGGCCATCGACGAGGCGCTCGAGTGGCTCAACAACAACCAGGAGGCCTCCAAGGACGAGTACGAGAGCCGCCAGAAGGAGCTCGAGGCCACGTGCAACCCCATCATGACCAAGATGTACCAGGGCATGGGCGGCGGCGCGGCCCCCGGCGGCATGCCCGACATGAGCGGCATGGGCGGCATGGGCGGCGGCGCGGGCCCCGACGCCGGCGCCTCCGCCGGCCCCAAGGTCGAGGAGGTCGACTAAGAACGCCCTGCCCGTCTCCGGGCGGGCGGACACGCACTCGTGTACCACCAATATTTTCTTCCCGTTTTTACGTTGGCTTTCTTCCCCATTTGTCCGTTCCATCCGGTTGTCATAGAAGAACTACTTTGCAATTGTTTTTGTTGCGCATTTCAGTCTGTCCTTTTATGTTGCTTTGCACTAGATTATCATTTGTCGTCTATTGCTTTGTGGCTTGGCACTTTTTTTGTTTGTCGTAAGTTGTTGTTTTATTGTTATAGTGTTATGATAGGCAAATTGTTTTATTTTTAAAGGAATTACTTCCTTCTTTTCAACTTAATATCATTGACTTCTTTAATTCAGTAGCATTTTTTGCGATTGGGCTCTCTGGATAAATGGTCTGTGATCCATTCATTTTTGTTTTAATATTATTCACCGCCTCTTACCCTTTTTCCTTTTTTTTTCTTGATTGATTTTTGTTGCAAACCGCATTCTCTTCGCTTGTACTTTGAAGAAGTTCCCAGACGCCGAAACGAGTGCAGGAAACACACATCGAGTGTTTTCTCCCGCAAGTTAGGGTCGCGCCTGCGCTGCGCAGTCCATTCTTGGGCTGCCCAGGGCTCACAGATGACGTCACTATTCCTCTGGAGCCGGTGAATGCTTGCTCAGCAAATCATTTCTTTTGAAATTATTGTTGGTGCTTTCTTTTCTTCAGGTAAATTAGAGTCACATTACTAATAATATTTACGCTTGTGCTCTCCGGTCTTCATCCTCGAACTATTGTGCTTTTAGTTCTACTTTCATTGTTTCTAATACATTGTTTGTAATAAAGGATAGAGAAATTTTTCAGAATAAAAGATGGTATGGTAAAAGTTATTTTTCTTTTTTGTTATTGATTTGTTAATCCTTTCAAGTTAATTGCAAAAAGAACATTAAAAGAAAAAACTCTTGTTTGGTAGTGTGAGAACGCAAAAAAAAAAAAAAAAAGGTTGTGAAAAGGTTGAAATCTCCGAAGTTATGTGGGAATATGGCTTGTTAAACCCTCAGAGTCCGCGTGGATCCCTTGATGGGTAAGTGTACACTCGTTGGTGCTCTGTTGTGTTTGCTTGGTAACTGTGCGCTAGCTCGTACCTTTGGCCGTTGTGAACGCGAGAGTGTTTGACGCGGTACTGTGGGCTGCTCAGGCAGTTCATTCCTCTCACGCGCGGCGTCCGCTGTGAAAGCCTCTATATAATTGATCTCCACTCCTTTTCTACCGACTTCCACCTCTCGCTCCTCCCGCGATTGCAATCCTCGCACTCACCTTTTCCCTCTTCCTTTACCAAGTGCACCCGTCCGGCTACCTTCCCTATTCCAGACCGCCTGGCGCCAGGTTTATTTTTCCTTATTGTTTTTCCCATCACCCTCTGCATAGATTAACTCTCTCAGACTCGCACGGATATCTATATATATAATTGAAATCTAGAATCATATTAGAAGCAATCACTGATCATGTCGCAGCCGCGTGAGGAGGAGCACCCCTCGCGCCCCGCGGTCGCCAGCGCCACCCCCAGCACCGCCTCGCGCGACTCCCCCGCGCTGCGCCCGGCCGGCAGCGGCGGCGCCAACGAGTTCGCGCTGCCCAGCGCCATGCGACGCCCGGGGGCCACGCCCTCGTACGTCGCCGCCGCCGCCGCCGCCGCGCAGCGCCAGTCCGCCGCCGACTCCCTCCCGCGGCCGCGCCACCACAACCCCGGCAGCGCGACGGCGTCCCTCACGGGCGCGCGCGGCAGTGGCGGTGGCGGCGGTTCCCGCGAGCGATCGGCGTCCGGCGGCGCGGAGGAGTCCGGCTCGGGCTGGTTCGGTCTCCCCGGGCGTCTGTTCGGCGGCGGCGGCGGCGAGCGGTCCCCGGGCGCCTCCGCGGGGCCGGGGAGAGGCAGCGGCGGCGTCAACCAGGCGCCGCCCGCGCCCGCCTCCGCCTCGCCCGTCGCCGGCGCGTGGATCAGCGAGGAGGCCTTCTTCTCTGACGTTCTCTTCATGTGGATGGGGGTTGACAGGGGCGAGTACGTGGAGTGGGACGCGGCGGCCGGGCGCTACGCGCTGCGCGAGGGGTGGGGCTCCGCCGCCCAGCGCGCCGAGCTGGAGACGCTGCGGGCGTGCGGGGAGCTGGTGCGGCGGGTGGAGGAGGTGCTGCGTCGCCACGTCGCCGACGCCTCCTTCCTGCAGCAGAGCCTGCGCGGCGCGCTGCGGCGGCAGCTGACGCAGTACCACTACCTCGTGGCCTCGATACGCGAGCGGCAGGGCGCGCGGCTGACGCTGGGCGAGCTGGTCATCGCGCACCAGCGCATGCACCCGAAGCTGTGGGCGATGCACCACGTGCTGGCGGAGACGCAGAGCGTGCGCGGGGGCGAGATGGTGTCGGCGCTGCGCCGCCTCACGCAAAAGGGCTCGCGCCGCCTGAGCTCACTGCTCGCCGACGTGTACGCCGAGACGGTGGCGCCGCTGCTGCAGATCGTCATCACGAGCGTCACCAAGGGCGAGATATCCGACCCCTTCAACGAGTTCTTCGTCGCCGTCGACCCCGCCGTCGACGACGCCTCGGACGCCTTCTGGGCGCGCAAGTTCGCGCTGCGCCCCGCGATGCTGCCCACCACCGTCGACCCCGCACTCGCAGAGCAGATCCTGCTCGTCATCAAGAACAACTACTTTATCCACCACTGCTGCCGCGCGCGCGCGTGGCGCATGGACCCCGGCATCGTCGCCGACGCCAGCCGCGCCACCTTCGCGACCCTCCCGCGCGCCGTCGCCGCCGCGGCCGCCTTCAGCAACACGGCGGTGATGCGGCTGGTGCGGGAGCAGTACCGGCTGGACAATATCTTCCGGCTCGTCAACTCGTTTCTCCTCGTCGGGTACGGCGACTTCTACGAGCTGCTCATCCGCAAGCTGGAGCCGGTGCTCTCCAAGCTGAGCCACGCGGTGCACGTGTCGTACGTGCGGGAGCAGCTGCAGCGCGCGCTGGCCGAGATCGCCCCCTACGCGCGCCACGTCGACGCGGACAGCCTCGCGCTGCTGCAGTGCGAGATGGTGAAGGACGAGGGGAAGATCGGGTGGGACGCGTTCGTCATCACGATGCCGCTGCCGGCGCCGCTCAACAATATCGTCGACGCGGCGGCCGGGAAGGTGTACCGCCGGCTCTTCCGCCTGCTCTTCAAGGTGAAGGTCGCGGAGGTGGCGCTCAAGAACGCGTGGCGGCAGAGCGTGTGGCTCGACCGGCTGGTGAGCGCCGTGCAGCGCGGGGCGCACAGCGCGCGGGCGTGGCGCGAGACGGCCGCCGACGCGCACCTGCTGGGGCTGCAGCTGAACCACTTCGTCACGAACCTCTGGTCGTACTTTATGTCGGAGGTGTGCGCGGTGGCCGGCGGCGCGCTGCGGGAGACGCTCGCGCGGTGCCGCACCCTCGACGACGTGCGGGCCGCGCACGCGGCGTACCTGGCGCACCTGACGCAGCGCTCGCTGCTGCGGCACGACTGCGCGACGATACGCATGAACATCGAGAACGTGCTGGCCATTGTGCGGGAGTACTGCGCGTCGCAGGCGCTGCTGACCTCCCTCATCGAGCGCGGCGCCGGCGACACGCAGTCGGTGCGGCGGCAGTACCAGGGCCTCACCGACGACTTCCACCGGGAGGTCTCGGCGCTGCTCTCGACGCTCGAGGAACAGCACGCGCAGTTCGACTTTCTCAACTTTTTGCTGCTGCGCCTCGACTTCAACCATTTCTACCACGATGGAACCGCCGCCGCCCTCAACACAGAGTTCTGAGGGGCAGGAACGACGGCGACGCGCGTGTTTGCGAGCGTGTTCGATACTCACCAATACATAGACACCACTCTCTCATAGACGAATCACTACAAGACACTCCTTTTTCTTTTTTTTAATTGGTTGCTTTTGCTATCCACAGTTTCACACTTTCTTTATTCTCAGCTTTTCTTCTTCTGCAATCGAACATAGAAGCTTCAAAGCAGAGCTGTGAGAAAAAGCGGTAACTGTAAGCTTTGGGTTGTTGTTGTTGTTTTGAGACATCTTAGTAAAAAGTGCATCTACAAATGCCGGCGTTTGCTACGTCTTTGAACTACTCACTATACGACGTGAATCAGCTCGTCTGTTTCCCCCGTAGTGTCACGCGAATTGTATCGGCGCTTCTTTTTTCTGGGTTTCCCATATATATGTCTATATCTCCCTTCATTCTATCTACCCCTTTCACACACACACACACACACACACACACACACACACACACACGCCTGTACGCAGAGTAAGCTACTCCACAAGCACCACCGCACCAACTCCCAGCCACCGCCATGAACTACGAGGGCAAGCTGTCCGGCCACCGCGGGTGGGTCACGTCGCTGGCGTGCCCCGCGCAGAGCGACTCGACCATCAAGGTCGTGTCGGCGTCGCGCGACGGCACCGCCATCGCGTGGATCGACAACCCCAAGCGCCACGACGTCAACGCCGACGAGTTCGCGCTGCCGCTGCGCCGCCTCGAGGGCCACACCGACTTTGTGTCCGCCGTCACCCTCGCGCACACCAGCAACTACGCCATCACCGCCTCGTGGGACCGCTCCTTCCGCCTGTGGGACCTGCAGACCGGCCACTGCGCGCACAAGTTCGTCAAGCACACCAACGACGTGCTCGCCGTCGCCATGTCGCCCGAGGACCGCCAGATCGTGTCCGGCGGCCGCGACAACGTCATCCGCCTGTGGAACGTCAACGGCGAGTGCATCCAGGAGTTCCGCAACGACGGCCACACCGACTGGGTCAGCGCGCTCTGCTTCTCGCCCTCCACCGAGCGCCCGCTGGTGGTCTCCGGCAGCTGGGACAACACCGTCAAGGTGTGGGACGTCGCGGCCGGCCGCTGCCTGCACACCAAGGCCGAGTCGACCAGCTACATCACCACCGTCGCCGTGTCGCCCGACGCGTCGCTCTTCACCGCCGGCGGCAAGGACGGCATCCTGCGCCTGTGGGACGTCGAGACCGGCGAGTCGCTCTTCGACATCAACGTCGGCGCGCCCATCAACCAGGTCGCCTTCTGCCCGTCCTGCTTCTGGATCTGCGTCGCCAACGAGCGCGACATCCGCGTCTACGACCTCGAGACGCAGGACTCCGTCGCGGTGCTCTCCACCGCCGACGAGGGCAAGGCCTCGCCCTGCACCAGCATCGCCTGGTCCGCCGACGGCTCGCTGCTCTACTCCGGCCACACCGACGGCATCGTCCGCGCCTGGTCCACCCGCTCCACCTCCGAGTAAGCGCGTAGGGAAGGGGGGAGCGAGAGGACGGGGACGCCAGGCGCGCGTGGCGGCTGAGCACTGCGCGGGGGAAAACGGCGATGGCGCTGCCCTGCGCTGGGCCTCGCTGCTGCCGGCCCCTGCCTTTGTTTGTGCCCGCCCGCGTTGAGCGTGCCCTGTCTCCGATCGACAGACCCCTTTTGTACGGACCAGCACACCAAAGAAAAGAGAAGAAAAGGTTTATTGATTTCAATCACGCTCGCCACCGTTGGGGAGCCCTCCAGCTGCGGTTGTCTGACGATGATGACTGCCGCAGAAGGCTAGCTTTGACGTGACGGCGTACCCTTTTCTCACTCCTGTGTTCTATCAGCTGAAGCAGGAGCGGATCTTACATCTTGTGGAGCTTGCATACTTATTCATTTTACTTTCATTATTATTTTTACTTTTTATCTGTCCACTACTTTGAAAAGAATAAGCAAAGGATAAACTGTGGCAACAGCCACTGACCTCCGTGGTCTTGTAATCTGGACTGCGAAGTCTAGTTGTTGTTGTTTGTCCGTGTCACTCCACCTCCGGCGGCACTACGTATGCGGTGGCACCGAGGGTGTACTGATGTCGTGAGTTTTCTCTCTCACTCCGTCGAGATCACGCTAGTGCACTTCTAGGTCCGCTTTTTCACCTTTTTGATCTCTGGTCTGCCTGTGTCCTTGTGCTATGTTGCTGCTCATGCTGACTTCGCCACGACGTACCAATCCGGTGAACATTTTGACTGATGCAGCAGCTTTTACCCCCTCTCTCTCTCTCTCTCTCTCTCTCTCTCTCATTCTTCTTACTTACCCTCCTCATTGTGCTGCATACTTTATAGCAAGCTACTCCACAAGCACCACCGCACCAACTCCCAGCCACCGCCATGAACTACGAGGGCAAGCTGTCCGGCCACCGCGGGTGGGTCACGTCGCTGGCGTGCCCCGCGCAGAGCGACTCGACCATCAAGGTCGTGTCGGCGTCGCGCGACGGCACCGCCATCGCGTGGATCGACAACCCCAAGCGCCACGACGTCAACGCCGACGAGTTCGCGCTGCCGCTGCGCCGCCTCGAGGGCCACACCGACTTTGTGTCCGCCGTCACCCTCGCGCACACCAGCAACTACGCCATCACCGCCTCGTGGGACCGCTCCTTCCGCCTGTGGGACCTGCAGACCGGCCACTGCGCGCACAAGTTCGTCAAGCACACCAACGACGTGCTCGCCGTCGCCATGTCGCCCGAGGACCGCCAGATCGTGTCCGGCGGCCGCGACAACGTCATCCGCCTGTGGAACGTCAACGGCGAGTGCATCCAGGAGTTCCGCAACGACGGCCACACCGACTGGGTCAGCGCGCTCTGCTTCTCGCCCTCCACCGAGCGCCCGCTGGTGGTCTCCGGCAGCTGGGACAACACCGTCAAGGTGTGGGACGTCGCGGCCGGCCGCTGCCTGCACACCAAGGCCGAGTCGACCAGCTACATCACCACCGTCGCCGTGTCGCCCGACGCGTCGCTCTTCACCGCCGGCGGCAAGGACGGCATCCTGCGCCTGTGGGACGTCGAGACCGGCGAGTCGCTCTTCGACATCAACGTCGGCGCGCCCATCAACCAGGTCGCCTTCTGCCCGTCCTGCTTCTGGATCTGCGTCGCCAACGAGCGCGACATCCGCGTCTACGACCTCGAGACGCAGGACTCCGTCGCGGTGCTCTCCACCGCCGACGAGGGCAAGGCCTCGCCCTGCACCAGCATCGCCTGGTCCGCCGACGGCTCGCTGCTCTACTCCGGCCACACCGACGGCATCGTCCGCGCCTGGTCCACCCGCTCCACCTCCGAGTAAGCGCGTGGGGTTCGCCAGACGTTGCGAAGCACCGGTGCGAAACGCTTGCCACACAGGAAAGATCGCTCAGCGCCCCGCGGCGGCTGTCGGGGGCGTCCGCGCGTGGCGATGAACCACCGCGGGCGCTAACTTGACGCCGCCCGGCCAACTTCTAACAATAACAAAAAAAAGTGGAGATTGCAACCGCAATAACTCAGTTTTTGTTTTATTTGATTATTTTTTCATTTACTTTTGTTTCTTCAGTGATTTTTTTTCATCTTTCTGTTACTGACGATATCTTTCCAATCATAAAAGCCACCACCGTACCAGAAATTGAAGCGCTTCTGAAAGCCTCTCTGCTTGGGAGAGCTGAAGAGGCAGTTAGAATTTTCTCATTTTGCTATCGTATTTCTTCCTCGTGCACCGCAGTTGTTGTGTAATGTATTGTCAGATCATGTAGCGTCCCTGTGTCGCATTCTCTTTTTTTTTTCCCCAGCTCTTGTATCGTTTCCACCATCTACTCCTCTCTCTCTCTCTCTCTCTCTCTCTCTCTCTCTCTGCTGCACCACTGGAAAACTTTTTAGAGCACTCACTACTAGAATCATTACTGTATTCTCTCCCTCTCGTCACCTACAAGAGGTCACAAGGTTACTTCTTTTTTTCTCTCTTCACATTCACTCCTTACTTTCAGCGATTACTCTCAGCGAAAACATTTCACGTCTTCATATATATACACAATCCTTCTGGTGTGTGTTTTGATTGCTTTCTGAATTCTCTCATCCACTGTTGTTTGAGTACTTTTTATTTTATTTGTTTTTCACCCCGGCTCATTTCCGTAGCACTGCTGTGGCCAGGCCTTTTGTGGCACCCCTCTGTTTTCCACTGACGTCAGCAGTACCTGCTTCACCGACGCACACGGCGGCGGATAACACTCCTATCTTCTCGCAGGATACAACGGCAGCGAACCTATTCGCCACCCCCACTCCCACCACCACCCCTCCCACACACATCCACATCGCCGCATGTTGTCTCGCGCGCGACTTTCTCTTTCGCCGCCGACGCGGGACGTGGCGAAGCCCGGGGCGACGCCGCCCGCGCTGTCGCCGGCGGTGGTGCGCTCGCTGTACCGGCAGCTGTACCGGCACGTGCGGCGCATGGACGCGGCGCCGGTGGAGAAGGTGCTCTTCCCGCTGACCAAGGAGCTGCAGGAGGCGGTCGGCCGCCCGGGCCCGCTCTACGCCCCCGGCGGCCCCAGCTACACGCAGCTCCTCCGCGACACCTTCCGGCGCACCGACGTGGCGCCCAAGATCAACGTCGCCTTTGACACGCTCAACCGTCTGCGCGCGCACCACGAGAACGTCCAGGCGCGCCTGCCGCAGGTGCAGCGCGACCGCGCCGCCCTCAAGCTCTCGCTCGCCGACAAGGCCCCGGCGACGCGCCAGCTGTACCGCGCGCAGGTGCAGGCGACGGCGGAGGGCGGCGGCGGGCCGCGCTACATCCCCAGCCCCGTCACCCGCGGGGCGGCGCGCGTGGTGCTCAAGCAGCAGACGGGCCAGCTGCCGGACCTCTGCGCGGGTACAGTGCTCGTGGCGCACCCCCTCTCCTCGACCCACGTCGACCGCCGCGTCATGATACTGACCGAGCGCACGCCCTTCACGACGTCGGCGCTGGTGCTCGACCTGCTCTACACGTACCCCCTCTCGCGCGGCAACATGGTCTTCCCCGAGGTCTTCTGGGGACACGACGTGCACGACGGCGGCTTCAACCAGATCGGCTTCACCATGCCGCCCACCGCGCAGATCGCCATCCTCCACACCCTCGAGCCGCCGGCGGAGGAGGAGGTCGCCGGCGCGGGCGGCGGCGGGGCGGTGCAGAAGCGGTGGCGGCAGTGGTACGACGCGGCCGCCAAGAAGAAGGCCAAGAGCGGCGAGTCGGGTGCGGCAGCGACGACCCCGCGGCAGCACCACGAGCTCCTGTGCCGCACGCTGATCCCCGGCGGCGTCCTCGACGACGGCACCCGCGAGCCGTCGCTGTACCTCTCAAGCGTGGAGGCGCTGCCGTACCTGGCGCGGCTGGCGGAGGGGCGCCCGCGCTCGCACCTGCGCATCTACTGGGGCAGCATGCGCTGGTCGACCGCGCAGATCGAGGCAGAGGTGCAGAACGGGCACTGGATCGCCGCGCGCGTCTCGCCGTCGTTCTTCGCGCCCTACGACATTGGCCAGCCCGCCGCGCGCAAGGCCGCCGAGAACTTCCCGACGGCGGAGGAGCTGCGCCGCGCCCGCGAGACGCGCGAGACGCGCTACGGCGCCGACGTGTCGCTGCCGCAGGTCTTCCCGCCGGACCAAGTGCTGCGCATCCGCGAGCCGCTGTGGGACCAGATCATGCACGCCCTCGGCGGCGAGTTCGACGCCATCGTCGGGTGCTCCAACCCCTTCGCCGCCGCCGTGCAGTCGGGGCCGCAGATCCTCGCTGACCTGCCGCTCTCCGGCGCCGCCGCCGCCGACGCGTTGCTGGACGCCGTCTCGCTCGACGCCGGGGAGGGCGGCGAGGGCGGCGAGAACGCGGGGGAGGAAGAAGAGGAGGATGAGAATGAGGACGATGAGGGCGGCGTGGGCGACACGTCCGACGACCCTGAGAAACCCAAGGATGAGTAGTAGGTAGTAGGATCGAGTGTTGGCTGGCATTCCATACCCGTTGCTTCCCTCCGTCCGTCTATATATACATACATATCTCTATATGTCTATTTGGATCTCCTTTTTTTTTTTTTTTGCATGCTCGCATTCCGTGCAAAACAGAGAAACGCATTTGTATCCATCTATTCTCTTTGTTGTTACTGCGATTTTAAACTTCATTGCCGCACTGTGCTTTTGCTTCGTTGTTTTCAGCTTTCACTATTATTACTATTATTATTATTCTGATTTGATGCGATTTCCAAACACATACGAATTCATATGACTGTTACAAAAAAAGGAAAAACTGTGCTGCTCTCACGTTAGCGGGAGATCATCTGCAAACCTTTTACACACTCCATGTGTGTACATACCGTAAATTTCTACGGAGATGTGCTTATTATTATTATTTCTCTCCTTTACGTGC
>JAQOSZ010000030.1:0-24605 GCA_030347455.1 Kentomonas sorsogonicus | reverse complement strand
GGAAGACTTGTCGTTGTGTAAAGAGGGCAGTTTGTTATGTCAACTAAAACGAGTATGCGTGTGTGGGTCTGCATGCGACAAGAGAGGGACTAGGAAGTTGGGGGGCGGCCACGGTTGTTGCTGTTGTTGTTGGGGGTGGGGGTGGGACTCTGCTCACCGCCAAGCTGCTGGGCGAAGAGCCTGGCGTGTGACTGAGGGTCGTCGTACTTACCCACCGACGGAAAGCCCGCAAACTGCATGCGGCTGGCGCCCGCGTCGTCGGCGACGGCGGTCGCGCTCTCGCTCTCCTCATCCTCCCCGCCACCGCGCGCGGCGGCCGGTGGGTGGCGCCCCTTCCCCCCGGCGCCGCGCGCGGTGTCCCCCTGGGCGGCGGCGGAGGCGACGAGCACCTCCAGGAACCCCGGGCCGTCGCTGCCGTAGAGCTCCGCCAGGCCCTGCAGCAGCTCCGCCATGTCCATGACGGGGTCCTCGCCGGGGGCGTAGAGGGCGGCGCGGAGGTTGACGGCGCCGGGCGCGGCGGCGGCGGCGCTCGCGCGCATCTCGTGGTTCGCGACGCGGTAGCCGCACGCCTTGGCGACGTGCGACAGCGACACGTCCAGCGCGGCGGTTGGGGAGGGGTTTTGAAAGTTGAGCACGTGCACCTCCTCCCCCTCCCCCTCGGGGGCGCCGCCGCCGCCGCCCGCCCGGCCCTGCTGGTAGTAGTAGCGCAGGCTGCTGCTGTCGGCGCTGCCGTTGTTGAGCACAATGTGCTTGAGGCCGCGCAGCACCCCCGGCAGCGTGCGGTTGCGGTCGCGCGGGTCCAGGCGCGCGTCGGCCGCCCACATGCCCGCGTTGGCCAGCGCGCCCAGCTCCGCCAGGCACGCGCCGTCGCCGTCGATCACCACAATGTTGCGCTCCGCCCCGCCGTCGGCGCCGCCGCTCTCGTCCGCCAGCGCGACGCCGGCGGCGACAGCGCTCAGCAGCCCCGCGCCGCTCACGGGAAGGAAAGTCGCGTGGCGGCTGTGGAGCGCCGCCGCGACGTCCCGCATCGCCTCGCCCGTCAGGCCGACGTTGCAGAGGAACACGTCGCCGGGGCGCGCCTGCCGCACAATCTGTTCGAGCACCGCCTCGCGTTCGAGAGGGCGCGGGCCGCCGCCGCCGCCGCCGACGCTGAGGCCGCCGTAGGCGTTGGCGGCCGTCGTGCGGCTGCGGTACGGCTGAAAGACGTTCTTGGGGAAGAGGATCGCGAAGGGGGTGCCGCGGCCGCTCTGCAGGTGGTAGTACGCCTTGTCCAGGATGACGTCGAGCAGGTAGAAGTAGTCCTGCGCCCCCGCCTCCCCGGGCGCGTCCAGGCTCACGCCGGGCACGACGCTGTAGGGCACGTCGATGGCGCCGAGCACCGCCTCCAGCGCCTCGCCCGGGCCGGTGCGGTATGGCGGCAGCACCCGCGGCCCCTGCACCGGCCGCCCGGCCCTCCTGTCCTTGGCCGCCAGCGCGCTCGCGCGCCCGACGCGCCACAGGTCCTCCAGCGGGGCCGCCGGCGGCTCCCCGCCCGCGTCGCCGCCGCCCGCGGGCTCCGGCTCGAGCCGCCCCGGCGCGCCGCCGCCCCACCCGATCAGCAGCAGCACCGGGAGGCTCAGCGCGGCCTCCGCCTGGAAGGCGAGCAGCGCCTGCGCGAGGCCGCCGACCTCCGCGCCGCCCGCGATGACGCAGGGGACGCTGGCGGCGGGGCCGGGCGGCAGGCCCAGCGACGCGCACACGCGGCGGTGGCTGAGGGTGACGCCCGCGGCGGCCGCGACGGCCGTCTGCGCGTTGACGGTAGCGACGTGCCGCGTCATGCCGGGGCCCGGCGCCTCCTGCTGGTGGTCCGAGAGGTAGTTGGTGAAGTTCACCAGACACGGGTCGGCGCCGCCGCTGATAAAGTGGTGCGTGCGGCGCTTAAGCAGCTCGCGGTGAAGGTACGCCGGCGGCAGCAGTCGCTTCAGCATCGCTGCGCGGGGTGTCTGTGTCAAAAAAAAAAAAAGAAAAGGGGAGGCGATTTTCGGCAAGAAGCACCGTCACTGCAGCTCTGTGGTTTTCGCCTGTTTCCGGGAGCTTCTTGGGGGAGTTGCTGTTGCCGTCGTTGTTGATGTTTTTGAAGGGAGGCGCAAGGAGAAGCACGACGTGGAAACACGTAGTTGGTACCCGTCGGTAAAATTTCATCATTTCTCTCATTTTATATACTGAAAGTAACTAGGTTTCTAGTCGACAGCAACGCAATCCAAATAGGAGATGAGAAGCTTACGAGAAGCTTATCGGCAACCCGTCTCAAGAGAGAAAAAGAGGGGGAAAAAGAGATATCGACGCACTTCACAAACTTTAGGAAGCGTTGCATCATTCATACAGTCATCCCAAGATTAGCAAAAAAAAAAAAAATACATGTTTAGGCCACAAACGTTTACGGTTCATCTGTAGAAGAATGTACAGTTATATGAAAATACATAGGAGCGCACAAACAAAAAAAAAAAACACAACAGAGCAACAAAAGCTCGAAAAAAAAAAAAGAGAACGAGATGGAGATGGAGAAACGACTCTCTCTCTCACTCTCTTTCTCACCCTCTCTTTCTACAAGGAGCGCCGTCGCGGAGTGACAGAACACATATAAAACAGCAGAGGCCGCTGCGCTACAGAAAGTACTCCGGGGGCGGGTGCTTGGCGAGGTGCCCGCGGGACTCGGCCGGGGCGGCGGTGAAGAAGACGACGTTGCGCTCGGTGCCGGTGTCGCCGATCTCGAGAATGGAGGCGATGTTTCCGCAGCGGTAGCAGTAGTTGGGGGCCGACCACACGGTGCAGCAGCTGCCGCCGAACATGGACTTGTAGCCCTCCTGCACCAGCTGGTGCGCGCGCGCGAGCAGCGAGAGGCCGTTGCGGTGGTTGAAGGCGCGCGTCACCTCCGCGCCGAAGAGGAAGCCGGCGCCGCGCTGGCTGACGGCCCACATGTCGGGTATGTCCTCGGGGTCGGACCACAGCAGGTCGCTCATCGGGCCCTCGTGCGGCACCTCCTGCTTGCGGTCCAGCAGCCGCACCTCCTCGAGGGTGTTGAGGCTCGGTGAGAGGCCGCCGTGCACGCAGAGCACCTCCTGCTCCACCAGCGCGGCCAGCGGGAGGTAGTCGAAAGAGCTCCGTGCACAGCCGCCACACGTTGGCGCTGCCGTACTTGCGGTAGCACTCGTCGTTAGAAGCCGTAGACCTGCGTGATCTGCCGACTCTCGTGGTTGCCGCGCAGCAGCGTGATGCGGTCCGGGTAGCGCGCCTTGAGCAGCAGCAGCAGCAGCAGGGTCTCGATGCTGTGGTACCCGCGGTCGACGTAGTCGCCCATGAAGACGTAGCTCGTCTCGGGTGCGCGGCCGCCTTTGGCGAAGAGCTCGAGGAGGTCGTAGAACTGGCCGTGGATGTCGCCGCAGAGCGTCACCGGCGCGCACACGGGCTCCACGTTGCCCTCCTCCATCAGCAGGTCCTTGCAGCGCTCGCACAGCTGCGCCACCTGCTCCTCGCTGATCAGCTTGCCGGAGTAGAGCGTCTCCAGCTGCCGGTTGAGGTCCTGCGCCATGGCGCGGTGCTGCGTACACGTAACTACGGCTGGAAAAGACAGACAGAGACAGACAGAGAGAGAGAGAGAGATAGAAAGAAAGAAAAAGCAGAGGTCAGGCAAACGATGGCACGATGAGGCAGATTCGCAGCGGGGGAAAGAGGAGAGTTTTATTCTTTATTAATATTTGTTATTCTTATTGATTATTATTGTTAGTAGCAGTAGTTGTATTAATATTGTCTATGAGCGAGTGAGGATGACGATGAAAATGAGAGATAACGCGCGTCGATTCTATGATAATGCGTTTCTTCAACTGCCTCGTGATTCCGGTTTCTTTTCCTAAGCTTTTTTTTATTATTGACTTCCCGGGAGGGGTGACGGGGTGAACAGAAGGAATTGTGGTGAAGCTTCAGACATAGCAAAGCGAAAAATAAAAAATAAAATAAAGAAACAGCAGGGGGGGGGGGGACAAAAGGACAAGGTAAAGAAAAACTCACTCACTCTCTCTTTCTACGTCGTGACCGCGAACGCATGAATTCGTTGAGAGCCAGAGGTAAAAATACACACGCACACAGAGCCAAACTTCAGCGGCCTACATCTCCAAGATGAACTTCAATAAATAAAGAAGCGGGCAGAGCCAAAAAAAAAAAAAAAAAAAAAAAAGATCGTAACACAAGACGTCGCACCCGCACCGCCTCCAGGTTACAGGAATATAAGAGGAACAAGAGGGCAGTTACGTGAGAAGCGAGAGGGAGAGAAAGTGGGACGGGGGAAGGGAACGGGAGAAAATGGAAGCAAAGGAGAGACGGAGAAAGGTGGGACAGAAGAATGTGTGTGTATATCTATCCGAAAGCGAATAAGAATAATGATAATAATAATAACACTAACGCACAAGTAAAGCACTAGGAAGAAAAAAAGGGGGGGAGCAAAGATGCCGCCCCACTAGGCACCCGTGCCCGCGCCGTGGGCGTTGGAGCTGGCGTTGGCGTTGGCGGGGACGAAGCGGATGGAGGTACTATTGACGCAGTGGCGCTCGTTGGGCGGCGGGTTGCGGAAGCCCTCGCCCCGGAAGACGTGGCCGAGGTGCCCGTTGCACGCGTTGCAGAGAATCTCCGTGCGGCTGCCGTCGGCGTCGGGCTCCTCCCGCACCGCCTTGGGGACGCAGTCCCAGAATCCCGGCCAGCCGCAGCCGCACGCGAACTTCATGGCGGAGAGGTAGAGCAGCGCCCCGCACCCCGCGCACACGTACGCGCCCTCCTCGCTAAAGTCGTCGTAGACGCCCGTTGCCGCGGCGGTCGGTGGCCTTGGCGCGCAGCACCGCGTACTGCTGCGGCGACAGCGCCGCGCGCGCCACTCCGCGTCGGGGCGGTCGCGGCTGCCGTCCTTCTCCGACGGCTGCGCGCAGTGCGTCCCGGTGTTGGAGGAGCCCATGCGGAGTGCCTGCAGCAGCGGCGCCGGGGGCTTGAGAGCGCGACGTGAAGAGAGCGAGAGGGGGCGGCGGCAGCTGTGAACGCAGACGCGCGCCAGTGACATGCACGAGGGAGCCTTGGAGGAGGTGAAAGAACGAAGTGCGTGTGTGTGTGGGAGGTGTGTGTGGATGGGTGGGCGGTAAGAAAGAGGAGAGCACTCTTCCAGCGTTGGATAAGGTAAGGTAAGAATGATGGATACGTGAAGATGAGAGACGAGAGATCCACACTTGCATTACATTTGGGCATTCATTCAGTGCCGAAAAAAAAAAATTCGAAAAAGAAGCATCACGGCAGATTCGGAGTGTGACATGTGAATAACGAGTGTGTGCATGCGGGGGCGAAGAGAAGAGGCCGAGGGGGGGGGGGGGGCAGCGTTGCAGTTCTATTTTAAGTTATTTCAGATTGAGACTTTTTTTCTTATTATTACGGTCAACATCTCGGCGAAGAAAAAAAAAAAGAAAAGAAAAACGTTGCTGTAACAAAAGGAGCGAAATACAATACGCGTGTGTGTGGTGGGGAAGGGGGGAGCAATCAGATATATCACACACTTTACCGTTGTCTTTGGGCATACGTAGTTGTGTGTGTGCGCCTCTTTTCTTCCACAGACGTCAAATGCTTTCTCAAGTAACAGGAATTAGTTTCTATAAAATGTGGTGGTGCTCTGTAAGCTATTTATTAATGAAATTGGGGAGGGGGGAGGTGACGGTTGAATTGAAAAGCCAACTCCCGAAGAAAGAAAAGAAAAGAGAGCTGGATAGAACGCGTGATCTATGGGAATACGGAACATACATGTTCCTCTATGGTCAACAGTGAAATTAAAAGTTACGCTAGTATTATTTTCTCCCAACGGAGAAGAAACAAGGAAAGTGAACGTGCAAAAAAGTTAAAGTTTGTGAAGAATTCAACCAAATCCGGCATCTCGGCAGACCTCTAAGAAATACGCCGTCTAACGCTTCTTCTTGAGGAGCTTCTTCTTCTTGGGTGGCGGCGGCGGGGCCTCGTCCTCTTCGTCCGCCTCCTCTGCCTCCTCCGCCTCCTCGGGCTCCTCCGGCTCTTCGGCTGCGGCGCGGGCGGCCTTGCCCGCCTTGGTCTTGGTTGTGACGGTGTCCCAGCTGTCGTGCTTCACGGCTCGCATCTTACCCGCCGCCTTGCCGCCCTTGCCGGCACCCTTGGGCGCGACCGGCGCCTCCTCCTCCTCCTCTTCCTCGGCCTCCTCCTCGGCGGCCTCCGTCTCCTCCTCCTCCGCAGCCTCGTCCTCGGCGTCCTCCTCCTCGGCGGCGGCGGCGGCGCGCCGGCTGGCCTTGGCGCTGTTGCTGCTAGCGGCGGCGGCGGCGGCTGTCTTCTTGCCCTTCTTGCCGCGCGGCGCCGGGGCCTCCTCCTCCTCCTCTTCCGGCGCCTCCACCGCGTCCTCCTCGTCTTGCTCGTCCTTCTTGTCGGCGGCGCTCACCTCGGCGTCGTCGTCGTCGGCCGGCAGGGCCTTGCGCGTTCCCTTGCCCGCCTTGGCGCTTGTCTTGCGGCTCTTGCCGCGCCCGGCGGCGGTCGGCGCTTCCTCCTCCTCCTCCACCTCCGCCTCCGCCTCCGCCTCCGCCTCCGCCTTGGCCGCGGCAGCGCGCGCCTTGGCCGTCGGGCGCTTTCCCTTGGCGGGGCCGCGGGTCTTCTTGGCAGGCGCCGCGGCCTCTTCCTCCTCCTCCTCCGCGGCGTCGGCGCCGGTGTCGTCCTCCTCGCCGACGCGGTGCTTGCGGAGGAGCTGCTGCGCCCGGCTGCCCAGCACCGCCTCGGGCGACACGCGCGCGCCGTCGCCGTACTTGCGGCGCGGGAACTTCTCCTGCAGGCGCTTCTCCTTGCGCGTCGACCGCCACCACGCGCCCTCCATCTCGGTCGCGCCCCCCGCCTCGCCCGGCGCCGCGCCGGCGCTCTTGCGCACCACCTGCCTGCGCGCGGGGAGCGGCACCTCCGCGTCCTCCTCCTCGTCCTCCTCCTCCTCGGTCGCCTCCGCCTCGTCCCCGGCGTCGGCCTCCTCGTCCGCCGGGGCCTTCCCCGCGGTCGCGCTGCCCTTGAGGGCGGCACCCGCGGCGGCGGCGGCGGCGGCGGCGGCGTCCGCCGAGCCCTTGGTGCCCTCGATCAGAGGGACGTCGGCGCCGGGCGCGGCGGCGGGGTCGCGCGGGCGGTCCGGCTCCGACATGAGCAGCTTGATGAAGTCGTTGCGGCCGCCGCGCTTCGCCAGGATGAACGACTCAGCGATGGCGAGCCCGTCCTCCTGCGCCCCCGGCAGCCCTTGAGCATGTCGTAGAGGGTGATGCCGGCGACGGTGGCGCCCGTGAGCGCCTCCAGCTCGACGCCGCCCTTGTTCTCGTCGGTCGCGACGGTGCAGAAGCAGTAGATGATGCTGCTCTCGGCCGCGCTCGACACCGGCGACGGCGGCGACGCGCGCTTGCGCAACACGATGCGGTGGGGGAGGCCGGCGGCGCTCGCGGCGAGGGTCGCGCGGGGCAGCACGCGGCGGCGGAAGGTGAAGGAGCACTTGTGGATGGGAACGGGGTGGCAGAAGGGACGAGCGTGCTCGCCTGCTTCACCGCGTGCGTCCCGGCGATGACGGCCGTCGCGAAGAGCGGCCCCTTGCGGCTCGTGTAGTACTCCTCCATCGTCGACGCCCCGCCCGGCGCCGCGTTGGCGGGCGTGATGAGCTGCTTCATGCTCTCCAGCACGCGGTTCGCGGCCGGCGGCACCACCACCGTCGACACCGCCGTCGCCAGCCGGTAGGAGGCGTAGCCCCGGTGCGGGCTCACGTCCAGCACCGCCGGCGACGCACCGGCAGCCCGCCCGCCCCGCCCGCCAGCGCCGCCGCGCCGCCCGCGCCGGGGGCGCCGTTCCCGGCCACGTCCCCGGCAGCAGACGCCGACGCCGCTACCATCGCAGTGGCCTCCGCGGCGGCAGCGGCGGCCGGCAGCGGCGGCAGCCTTCCCCGCCGCCCGCTTCTTGCCGGCGCCGCTCAGCGCCTTTCCCTTCTTGCGGCCCTTGGAGCCCTTGACGACCGGCCGCTTCATACTCTTGCCGCGCCCGCCGCCCAGCAGCGTGAGACTGAATCGGAGCATCAGCGCTGCCGTGTGTGGGAGAGGGGGAGAGGAGGGGATGCGAGGGGGGAGAGAAAAAAAAAGTGGTGATGAACGAGTGTTGTTGGGGAAGAATAGGATACTAGGAGAAGAGAATATTCGTGTGGATATGGGTGCCACTCAGACGAGACGACAAGGTGGTCGCGGCTGTAGTGAAATGGTCTATGTAGGTGACGATACTTATCTGTGTGTGTGTGTGTGTGTGTGTGTGTATGGAATTAGTGAGTTTCTGTAGAAGACGTGTGGGTGGGCGTATGCTTAGGTTTCTGCATCAAACCAAAAAGAGGAGCGGTGAAGAGACGAAAGTAGTTGAGAACAGCTCACGAATACATAAAGAGAGGAGGAGAGCTACGGGTGCACCGCAGACTAGATAGCGTGAACGTCAGGGAAAAGTAACACAGCGCTTAGAGCGGTCCACTGAAAAGAGAAAAGCAGAAACTAAATGAATATTATAATACAAGAGTGCCGGAGATACGCAGGTGCATTCAAAACCTTCGCAGAAAAATATGTTTCTTTCTTTTTTTTTTTTTGTTTTAAAGAGAGACATTCCACTTACGTTGGTGTTCTGAAAAGAAAAAGAAAAAAAGATAAAGCGGAAGGGTGTACTGTATAGAATAGGTAATGATGGAACACGCTTCATGGCACATAACCACGTCCATCGAGAGCGTGAAATCTATGAAGAAAAGAAAAGCATACGTAGGCCTACACGTATAAGAAAATGATGAGTGGCAATGAGAGCAGTTAAAATGTTGTCACCCATGTGCGCGCATTCGGCAAAAGGGAGAATGAATCCAATCAATAACAAGTGATTCCATCCCATCGCTCTTTCCCTCCCGTCCTGCCTCGTACACACACACACACATGCACATACACACACACTCTCTCTCTCTCTCAGATCATGGCCGAGCCCTCCCAGTAGCTGAGTAGTTTACTCGTGGAGCAGACGGCCTCCGTCAGGAGCCGCATCGAGCCGCGCGAGATGAACGGTGTCTCGTAGGTGCCGTCCGCCATCCGCTCCGCCCCCCGCTGCGGCGGCTGCTCACTGGGCGGGGCGTCGGGGGAGCCGCGGGGGTGGGGAGGGGAGGAGAGAGCGCCGATGAGACCGTGGCTGGTGCGGCGCGCGGCGGCGTGGGGCGGGAGGTGCGGGGCGCCGGGGTGGCCGGCGTAGGCGCCGTAGAAGGCCCGCACCTCCTCGGACTCGCGGCGCAGGTGGGCGATGGGGCTCACGTCCTCCAGCGGCGAGTCCTCCTCGTTCTCTGCCGACGCCGCCGCGCAGGCGGGGGCGAAGTAGAGGGCACGCGAGGCGCCGCTGTGGGGTGCGGGCGTCGGCTGCGGGTGCGGCGCGTGCTCAGTGTCGGCATGCCCCGCAGCGCAGCCCAGCAAATAGTGTGCGGAGAGAGGCGTCAGGAAGCTGTCTGCGCACGCGCGGTCGGCCGTGCGGAACGCGTCGGCCGGAGCCCCAAACTGACCCGCGGGCTCCACGCGCTGCCGCTTGCTCGACGGCCAGCACTCGGGTGGAGCGCCGTCGGCGCTGGGCACCGCGCTGGCAGGAATATTCGTCTCCTCCACGCCGTTTGCTATGGGAGAGTGCGGCGGCGCGGACAGCTGCGGTGGCGGAGGGGAGGGCGTCTTGCGATCCGCCGCGCGCTTCCTGTTGGTGATGTTTGCGCCGAACACGCGCCCGTCACCCGCCACAGGGCTTCTGCCGCCCGAGCTGATGTTTTGCCTAGTGCTGTCGGCGCCGCTCATGGGGAGGCTGGCACGGGCGGGCGGACTAGAGATGTTCCGCACGCAGTAGCGGAAGTAACGACGACGAAGAGGGGACGCGATCGCACCCGTCGCTGGGAGAAGGCGTATATACTGAGAGTATCCACTGCGTGTCTAGCAAGCGGCGAAGACTGCAGCACTCTTGATCGTGCAAGTAAATATCAAAGTATGTGGCTTGTTGTTGTTGTTGTTGTTGTTCAGGACGACGGAGAAAGAGAGTATTAGAACTTGTTGAGGCCGAGTCTAGTTGTACGTAAAGGCGAAAAACATCATTGTTAGACTCAGGCAACATCACTCACAGTGGCACTGCGGGGACATGTACACACACACACAGAATGTGCGTCTTCCCCCGTCTGTGGTGGACGGCAATCGCTGCACGCAAGGCGTAAGGCGCAGGCGTCACCGTGGATGGGAGAGAGTCAAGGAAAAAGAGAAATGGAGAGAGCCTTTAATACGGAGTGCAGAACGGTGTGACTCACGATTTTTCTCCTTCCTTTTCTTTAGCTCTTTTGTGGATTGAGAGAAAAGGAAAAAGGCCTCAAAGGCAGGTGGGGGGGGGGGGGAGGGAAAAGACACGTATGCGGAGTAGTAGTAGTAGGCAGCACTGCGGTGTGTTTCCTTCCTTTCACTTCCCGCGCCGAGGGCAGTCCGGCAATCCCATTATCGCCGTAAATGAAAAAGGAATCTGATAGAATAAAACGAGACAGCGCAAGAGAAAAGTGGGAGGGGGGGGAAAATGATGAGAAACCTCAGGAAATATGAAATTCTTGTGAAGGAAAATAACCCAGCGAGGCCTCATATGATGATAAAAAGCATTTAGACAAAAAAAAACAGAGCACACAGGGAAGCAATCGGGGGAGGGGGGGGAAGAAAGGTCTGAAAATCTGAAAGGTAATGGAAGAATGGAATAATGGAGGAAGAAGGAAAAGAAGTCGCCCAAAGGAAGGGGGGAAAAGTACCTGGTTTTCCTGTTATACAAACGGTGTCGTTTTTGGAGTTTATGAGCAGAAAGTAAGGACCGTGCCGGCGAGTTCCGATGGGGAGCAAGAGGCGTCATCAGAGTTAAAGCTGCGTGTGGGTGTTACGAGTTTATTGGGCGCGATAATACAGGCGATAACAGAAGATGTATGAAATGGTAAGTGAACTATTCAATGGGCAGGGGGGAAAGAGCCATGTGATCCGTTCATCGGCGTTGCTTTCGCTCGCAACGGCAGCTCTCTTCTCACACGTTCATCACTTCACACAAATGAAATTGTCTTCATTGTTGCTTCTTTCTTATGGCTGTGCACTTTGTCCCGGGGGGCAAGGCGCCGCTACCTCGACTTTGACGAGGTCGCCGAAAGTGTCCAGCAGCCGCCGCGCAACGAACCCAGCGATGCGGCGGTTCTCCACCAGGGCTGCGAGAACCGAGACGCTCCTCCCGTGCGTTATGACGCTATCGTGTGCCCCGCCCGCCCTCAGAAGATCCTCAAAGATGCAAGACCGTCCGCGCATCTTGACGGGCCAGCACATAGTCTCGGGAGGGTGAGTGGAGTGAAGCGAAGCAGGTCTCTGTACTGTGAGCCCCGCCGCCGCGTTCTACCGTGAAATGTTTCCTATGTTTGGCTAAACATGCGCGGCAGTCGGAGTCGAACCTGCGTCCTTAGTCAGCAGATGGCGAGGCGACTGCACGGGCAACTACTAGCCTATAAATATGTGTTGGGGGTTTGGGAGAGTTGTCATCAGTACAGTTCTCGCCCACGGCAAATGCGAAAGGGGCACCATTGCAGCACGTGTGTGTGCGCGCTTCATCATCTTCTTCCAGATCAGTATGGTCTTGTGCTTTGCACCGCTCGTGAAAGTGACCAGCCCGATGGGACTGCTGTCCACTATTGATGCGAAGAGCCGCGGCCGTTCCGGAGCGGGTGTGCAGGCCGCAGAACATACAAAAGTGATGAGAATCTAGGTGCGTATAAAACTAATGACCACAGCGCAGAAGATCGGGAAAAGAACCTACAATGAGTCAGATTAACGAGGGGGTACTTGGTAAAGAGCAGGAAGGTGGGGAGGGCAATGGTGGTGGTACGGCTTCAAGGTATCAGATCCGTCCTAGCGTGTTCTCTCATAGAGGTGCGACGGTGATGAGAGAAGAGGCGCTTTCGTCCGTGGAACGTCTTTAGAGAAAGCACCCGTGACACAATGATCATACATCTCGCATTTAACTATCTCTCATAACCGTTTTGTTGTAGATAGTGGCAGTCCCACATTCACACTCGTCCACTAGAATAAGCTATAATTCGTCGACTGCAGCATCACGCGGTGGCGGCGCCAGTGCCCCTTAAGCACAACGGTGTCCCGTATGTGCCCTCGCTGTCTCTCACAGCAGGCGGAGCTTCTGCAGCTGCTCTGCCTCGCTGCCTTTGGTGGCGTCGCCGAGGTTGTCGAGAACCATCTCCGCCGCGTATTTGCCAGCGCGGCGGTTTTCCGCCACCGCCGAGAGAAGCGGGCTGCCCATGAGGGTCCCGGCCGCAGCGTCGCGCACGCCCCCCGTCTGCAGGAGCCGCTCGAAGAGAAGCGTCGACGGTCCCATCACGATGGACCGGTACTCGCCCGCGTCGGCGCACCTGTCGATGACGAGGCGCGGGTTCCCGGTGCCGCAGCAGATGAGCTGCGCCGTGTCCGCCAGGCCCTTGGCGAAACCGAGCAGCTTCTCCCGTCCCTCCTCCCCGCCCCCCTCTAGCAGCGAGCGGAAGAGTGCAATCTCCGTTGACAGCTCGTCGACCACGATGAAGAGGCACTTGTACTTTTCGTCGTCAGGCAGCACAAGCGTGTCGTCCCAGTCGAGGGTTTGGCGAACTAGCGCCTCCAGGAACTTGGCAGCCTTCTCCGTGCGTATGGCACGCAGCTCCGGGTGATCCACTCCATCTTTCTTCTTCGCGTCCTGCAGTGCAGCGTCGACTTTCTTGAGAGCATCAAGTGGCTTTCCATAGACGCTCATATATGTATCCGACGGGCAGGCGTACACGGTGAGCGCCTTCCGCTTCATCGCATCGGAATCCAGGCCGTAGCCCTCGCAGACGTACTCTGGTGCCAGTACGGAAAAAAAACGTCTTACCGCCTCCGCTCTCGCCACCGATGACGATCGGAAACGGCAAGCGCCTCGCTGGGCCCGCACCCTTGAAGGAGGAAAGAATGTCAGCGACAGCCTTTCCGACGTCATTCTCGGTGCCGTCACCTCTGCTGCGGCAGTCTTTCTCCCTTACGACGTGCTTTTGTGCACCAAAAGTAGGTACGCGGCGGGGATGGCAGAGGATGGGGCAGCCGAAATCTGTAGTCAGCGTTTCCGAGTTCAATTCCGCTAGGCGCTTTGTGATGTGCACCTCCAGTACGCCGCGGAACAGCGAAGCGTCGACGAACTTGAGAACCTTCTGCACTAACGCGAGGCGGTCGCTGTCACTCTCCGGGAAAGGATACACTTCAAATGCCTTGATCAGAAACTTCTGCACAGCCGTCTTGGTCTTCACGTTGTCCGTCAGGCCCTTGTCCGTTGGAAGGGCGTCCTTCCAAAAAGTGAGTGTGGTCGCGGTGTTCCCCCTCCTCTCTAGAACCCCCTCGGGCAGCTTCCCATTAATTTCCTTGGCAATCTGGCGAAGATTCGCCTTCTCCGCCTCCGTCGCCACCGGCTTGGCGGAAATCTTCTCAGGATCCAAGAAGTCCTTGAACCCAGCGTACGCTTCCGCCAGAGCTTCCCTTGTGTTAGATTTTGGCTCGCTGCTTGCGGTGCGGACGCGTTTGTGTCCAACGCCTTCCTTCGTTGCAGAAGCAGAGCTCCGGCGGTTCGAGGACATGTGAGGACTGGGGCGGTGGTACTTGAAGTGAAAAAGAAGATGAAAATAGCTGTTTGAGGACAAGAAAAAAAAAGAAGAATAAGAACGAGTTCAAAATAGCTAAAAAGTATGGAAGCAAATGACGAAGATGCAGAATCGGAATGTGGCTAGGAGAATTGGAAAGAATTTATGAATGTTCACTATAACCTAGAAGCGGTTTAGAGAGAGAGAGAGAGTGATTGTGAGTTGACAGAGAGACAATGAATGGAGCAAGAAAGTGAGGAACTGCTGCTTCAAACAGCAGCCACTTGACATGCAAAATATCACTCCAGCGAGCCTGAGAAATAAGCAGTACTATTTGCCTCCCAGTGAGCAACGCTCATGGATCAGGCTGCGTGGAGGGAGAGAGAGAGGGGTGTTTTGGAAGCAGTACCTCACGCACCACGACACAGCGGGTAGGGCGTTGGACGTCGCCGGCCTCTCCCTCCGCCATCTCCTTGGCATGAAGCCGCAGTATATTCAAGCGCCGTCTTCCTTCGTGCTCTTTTCACTGAAACCTACAGACCACTGATCAGGATTTGCATAAGCCACACCCGCCGTCAGCAGCGCGGGTGTCCCCCCAGCAATGAGGAAGTGAAGCTGGCGGCCAGCGGAGGCTACGGAAAGAAGAGACAAGCTCAGCGGACGCCCTTCTGCACAGCCACCACCGCACCGCCGACGCCCCGCTGCCGCTCACGCACATACATGTCTGGGGAGGTGAAACACAACACGAGCGCCAGAGGGTGCCGTGCGGGCGTATTCGAATCGTACGATACGCAACACTTTGAACTACACCCGGCAGCCCGCCTCCTCAGCCGTGCGCCACCCCGCCGGACGTCCGCGCCCCGCACGGCTGCGTCCCCCGACGCCGCATCCGGTGCGACGGGGTACACGCCTGCGCGCGCGTGCAGGCTTTTGAAACAGTGCGCATCGGAAGTGGCTCTAGCGGATGCTGTGCTGGCACTCTTCGGCACTCGTGCGCTGGGCCAAGCAGAAAATAAAATGTGGCTACTACATCATGCGTTCTTCGGAATGTGTGTGGCATGGCACTAGTGCCCACAAGGTGTATGAGTGGGGCATTTGGTGAATGAGAAAATAATCTGATGGAGTTTAAAAATACAGCACAAGGGAAAAAGTAGAAGGACAAAAATGGAAAGCCTCAAGGAATCTGAAATAGTTCGAAAATAAATAAAAAACGAGTGAAGCTTCAGATGACAATAAAAAAGCATATGGGGCAAAAACAGAACAAAAATGGAAGTAATTGGGGGAAGCTGTGGAAGAAAGGTCTGAAAATCAGAAAAGAAATGGAAGAATGGAATAATAGAGAAAGAAGGAAAGCAAGCCGCAGAAAGTAAGAAAGAAAAAAAAGAGTGTTACGTTTTCTTATTGTCAACAGATTTTTTGTTATAAGTCAAAATAATAAAAAAAGAATCAAGACGGCAAGTTCCGACGCGGAGTAAAAGGCGTCGCGAGTGCCGGATCTGCACGTGCGTGTGAGACTTTCTCGGTCGAGATAATAGGGCCAAGAACAGAAGCTGCGTGAAAGATGAATGATGTCGAGTGAAAGAGTTATACTAGGAAAAGAATGATGAAATAAAAGAAGAAACACACGCAGAAAAATGAAAGAAGTCAAGCAATAATAATAATGAAAAGAAAATATGAAAGGGTGGAAGCACGTAATCAAGTACAGTATTATAAAATGCGGCAATAGTAATAATAGTGGTAAAAAAAAAAAAAAGAAGCGTTCTTTTTTTTTATTATTTCAAAAGTTAAAAAAAAAAAAAAAGATGAGCACAACACAAAAGAGAAATGGGGATACAGCATTGAATTCTGGTGGGGTACAGAATCCGTCGCGGATATGTATGACTTGCGTGAGTGGGAAAGGTAAGGCAAGGCGGGGTGAGAGGGGGGGGGGGGGATGGGAGATGGGGGACACCAATAGGAGTACGGAAAAGCATAGCGGAGTAGTGGGCCGCCATGTATAGCGCAGTGGAGGATAAAAGAACAACCACTGGGGCGGAAGTGGCGAAGAAGGGAAGAAGAAACGAAACGAAGCTAATCGCTCTTCAAGCACAGCGCACTAGGCCGCTCAGCTGTCGTGACTCGACTTGGTCCCCTTCTTGGTCTTCTTGGGTGATGTCCCAGCACTCCTCTTTGGTGCAGGCTTCTTTTGTTGGATTGTACTGCGTTTTGTCGTTTTCTTGCAGGTGGGGGCGGCGGCGGCGGCGGCGGCGGTGACGCCACCAGTAGCGGGGGGTGGGGAGGAACTAGACAGGGGGGTGGGGGGCATCTTTTTGCGTCGGTGCCGCTTCTCTACGCCAGACGCGACGTGCACAAACGGCACGGGGCCATACCACCCGTGGCCGGCCGCCACCACTTTTCTGCCCCCCGACGCTTCTGAAGTGAATTTTGAGACGCAGAAGATTGGCACAGCCACCGTGCAGTGAAGTTGTTTCATCAAATCCGCCGTAAATTTAGAATGAGCACTCCAGCTGGGCCCGGACGGGCGGTCTTTTGGGAAGATTTGGCCCGCGCTCCCCACGTGCTGGAAGCCCATCTTCGCGAGCTCCTCCTTGACTTCCCGCGGCTCCCCAAACTGACCACTGTAAGCTTTACACTGTACTAGGAAAAGCACCTTGCCAACCACAGCAATGAAGTCCGCGTAGGAAGCCTCTGGTGCGTTTAAAATCACGAGCGCAGTTTCTCCCGCCACAACGTCAGGCGTCTCTTTCCCTCTTGTGGGTCTGAGGTCCGCCTTGTCGATCAGTGGTAAGGTTTTCTTGCCGGGCTCGATCTTGCTGCCTGACAGGAGCAGTGGTGCGACGCGTTTGTGCTGCAGCTTCGTTGTGTCGAGAAGCCCCGTCGCGCGTTTCCCCTTTTTCGGCTGATGCTCTCTGCTGTTATACGTCCACTTCGGGTCTAGCCCAAAGAGAAAGTCGGCGAGCGAAACGGTGGAGGACGTGGCCTCTACGCCACGAAGAACACTAACGAACTGGTCAACCCCCTCGACAGTCTCGTCCGTCTTGTGAGCCTCAAGGTATTCCGAGGCTTCCCTGCGGTTGGCCTCCGGAGGTGGAACACAACGTACCGCGTCGAGGAAGGCGGTCAGCATGACCGCGCTGAGCGTCTCGAAGGAGCTCGGCGTGTCCTGCAGCGCTAGCGGGCCAACGCCGTAGCGAATGAGGGTCATCAAGATCTGCGCCTGACTAATGAGGATGATAACCTCTTCCATGGCGGACCCGTCATCATCCCTCTCCGTGATATCCGCGCGATTCATGAAGGCGGTGCCGAGATTAATGGGGCTGTAATCGCCCATGGACGCGAAGACCTCCTCCGCGCGGATCTGGGTCCCGGGCTTCCACAACAGCAGGCGGCGCAGCCCCTCCAGCGACACGGCGGCCGCCACCGGCCCGCTTAAGCGCTTCAAACCGTTATATTTGATATACTCCTGTGCAGCCTTGTACGCGATGGTTCCGGCGTAGGTTTTCAACGCGGCTTTTATCCCCAAGTCGAGGCTCGCATCCACTTCATCCGCCGCGAAAGCACCAAAGCGTCTGTTGAGCGCCATGCCCGAGAGGAACGTCGTGTCTATGAGAGCATCAATGACATCATCTGGTACTTTCCTCGCTTCCAACAGCTTCTTGAAGACGAGTGTGGACGGCGGCATCATGATGGCACCGTAGTCGCTCGGCTGGCTGCCGCAGGTGATGAGGAAAGACTCGCTGCCGGTGGCGCAGCAGATCAGCTGCGCATTGGAAGCAAAATTCGTCAGAAAGTTAAGCAGTGTCTCTTGATAGCGCCCACTTAACAGCAGCGAGCGTAAGAGCACGGGTTGAAACGAAAGTTCATCCACCACGATAAAAACGCTGTGGTACATTTGGTCCTTTGGCAGCTCGAAAGAATGCTGCCAGCCGATGGCATCGCGCACGAGCATTTCAAGGCACACGGCAGCTTTTTCTGTTCTCGTCTTGCGCATCTCCTCTTCATTTGTGCTCTTCGACGACTTGGCGATTTGTAGATCGTTGTCAGCGGTCGCAACGGCGTCAAGGTGCGTCTGCAACCATTCATACGAGCCCGCACACGCATAAATCACGAGCACCTTCCCCTTGACACTCTCCATATCCACGCCCTGCCCTTTGAGGAGGTACTGCGGCGCCAGCACTGAGAAAATGGTCTTTCCGCTCCCACTCTCGCCCCCGATGACGTAGGGAAACGCCAAAACGTCTTCCACGGCTCTCCAGCATGGCATCGGTCGTTAGCGTCTTGGTGACAGCTGACATTTTCTTCAAAGCAGCTGTTTGCGACACACGCTGGACTTCAGTGCCAACTTCCGTCTCGTTAACGAGGTCTATCGTTATCTTGAAGCTAGCGGAGCGGTCACTGGCGCAAACAATGGGAAAAGGGTACTGTGTGGCGATACTGGAAAGCGGCGGTTGCGACAGACGCCTCTCGAGGTGCCCCGCCAGCGTGCCGGGGAACAGCGACTTCAGGAGAAAGTCCACGAGGAGGTTCTCGACTTGGGCACGCTCAGTGTCAGTGGGCCGGAAGCCGAACCGGAGCATAGCGAACATTCCCACCGCCTTGGCGACGTCGACGCTGTTGCCTGACCGTGACTCAGAGAGAGCCTGCACCCAATCAGCCAATGTTTTCGGCGTTGCCGTCAGCAGTTGCAGGAGCTCCTCGCTGAGGTCTTCTTTTTTTAGCTGCCGGACTATTCCCTTGAGGGCGTCCCGCCCCGCGTCGTCTGGCTCCCGCCACGTCAGCTTGCTGCCGTCGAGGTAGTCCCGCAGCGCGTCGCCTACACTCTCGTAGCGCGCTCGCTGGCCGCCGCCCCAGTAGCCGTCGCCCTCGCGGAGTCGCTTGTACACGCTCCTGGGTGCGTCGCACGCCCACTTCAGAGCCGCCGCGAAATTCATTCTCGCGGGTGGTGCCGACGAAGGACGATAACGCGCAAGAAATAGAAGAAGAGAGAAAGGGAACGCTGATGAGCAGTCGACCGATCCACCTGCCGCTAACGTGAGCACCTGAGCGAAAGTCGAAGTGTGTGATCGTAGCACAAAAAGAAAAAGATCAGAAGATATAAAGATATAAAAATATAAAAATAGAGAGCTATGTAAAGAGAAAGAGGGACTAGAATACAGTACGTGATTCTTGGCGGTGAGAAAGGAGTGGAGGAAGCAGACAAAATCGAGTGAGGCGGCATCGCAGCAGCAGTGCAACGTGAGCATATATCACACACATACGCAGGGAACGCATTCGCTGTGACAAGCCCAGAGGGGTAAGCAGTAGTAAAGAGGACGAGGAGTGGGGTACGGACGCACCGGGTACAGGAAGGTGAGCAGGCAAGGCAAAATCCTTTTTTTTTTCTTTCGTTTTGGAGCCCTCCGGGCACTGCGGCCGCAGGCATCGAAACCGCGGGCTAAGCGCACGCACACAGACACGCACGAGGCGAGGGGGAAGAAAAACGGGTGAAGCCGTGGGCATGAAGCGGTGGCACTGTAGACGCGCTGCGCGCGAGGAGCCCCGGGGAAGGGGGAGGCACGCGGAAAGTAAAGCGCAAGAAGAGAAAAAGAAAAAGCAGAAGAGGCTGCCGGGGACCCCTCGGGTGCGCGAGCACCGCGGCCTCGGCCCCTCACGACGGGGGCGGCAGCAGCGCGTCCAGCTCGTCCGGCTCCACCGGCGCCATCCACCACTCGCGGCGGAGGAAGCACCAGGCGAAGCCGTAGCGCTTCATCTGCTCGCGCGCCACGAACTCGGCGTTGCGCACGCCCGCGTCGCTGCGGCGCAGGAAGGCAGGGAGCGACACGAGGAAGGCGTAGTTGAGCGTCAGCAGCGAAACGTCGCGCAGCACCTCCGCCCCCGCGCGGCCCCCGCCGTCCTCCAGCGCCGCCGACACCCGCAGCCCCACGCATGGTGCAGCGCCGCCGACGGCAGCACCGGCGTCGCCCGTACCCGCAGCACGCGCGGCACGCCGCCGAGCTGGAAGCGCACCGCGGCGCTAGTTGTCTGCCCGCACGTGAGGCCGCCGCAGCACTCGAACGTGTCCGCGGCCGGCGTGCACTCGGCGCCGCCGCCGCCGCCTCCCGCGTGGGGGCCTTGTAGAGACAAATGCGTATATGAGTGGGTGCCCCGGAGCGCGACCGAGGTATTTGCCTGATGGAATGTTTTCTTTTTCTTGTTGTTAGTGCTAGTGCAGCTTGCGTGTGTGCGTCTTCCGTGCAACAAGTGCTCAACATGTCGTCCCACAACACGATGCCTGCACCTTCGCGACTGGCTGATACTGAGCCACGCGACGCACCCATGTGCCCGTGCGTTGTTGTTTTTTTTCGATCCACATCTTGCCTGCGCGAGCGCCGCACGACGGGCATCTCGCTGCGGCCGGCAGCGCGAGTCTACTGCCGTCTCACTCCTCCACCCCCTGCGCACAGTAGCGTGCAGGTCGCAACGTCCGCGGCGCGCCAAACGCACAGGCTGAAAGAGGGGAGGGGAAGGGGGCGTGCGCCACCCCGCCGGACGCCCGCGCCCCGCACGGCTGCGTCCCCCAGACGCCTCATCCGGTGCGACGGGGTACACGCCTGCGCGCGCGTGCCGGCTTTTGAAACAGTGCGCATCGGAAGTGGCTCTAGCGGATGCTGTGCTGGCACTCTTCGGCACTCGTGCGCTGGGCCAAGCAGCATAAAAGATAGGCGGCTACTACCTCATGCGGTCTTCGTAGTGTGTGTGAGTGAGAGAGAAGGAGAGAGAACAAGAGAAGCGTGTGAGTGGGGTGGGCAGGCGGAAGCGTGCGGCGCATGGGAAACACCATCGCGTGTGTGTGCGCGTGTGTGAAGGTCACAGCAGACGGCAGCACTCCGCGGCACCACTTGCGCAGAGATACGACTAAAAATAATGGCACGGATGTTGGGCATTAGATTCATGATATCACAAAAAAAAAAAAAAAAAGAGGTGCGCAGTCGAGCGGTTGCGGCATGCGGCGGAGTCCGTCGGCAGTCACATCCAGCGCCATGCAGCCAGTCGGCGGCGGAGGGCAGCGCTTGTACCCGCAGGAACGGGGCTAGCGGGCTCTCCGTCGCGAAGCGTTGTTATTATTATCTCCTTTTTTTGTGTGTAGGGCATGGCACTGGTGCCCACAAGGTGTATGGATGGGGCAATTGGTGAATGAGAAAATAATCTGGAGGTGTTAAAAGATACAGCACAAGGGGAAAGTGGAAAGGCAAAGGGGGGGTCTCTGTAAATATGAAATAGTTAGAGAATAAGCGAGTGAAACTTCAGATTATAATAAAAAGTATGAGGGCAAAAAGAGAGCAAAAGTGGAAGCAATTGAGGGAAAGTGAAAGAAAGGTCTGACGGGCTAAATAGTAAGAGGAGAAAAAATATAAAATCGAATAAAAATAATAGTAATAAAAGTCGCATGTAATATGAAAAAAAGGAACTGTTTTTCTTTCCTTTCAGAATAAAAGTGAAAACAAAAATTTAGAATTGTAGAAAGTGACAATGAAAGTAAAAACAATATTTTTAAAAAGTGCTTTATTACTGTTTAGAGATTATAACGAAAAAATGGGAGTACAACACGGACTTTTAATGAGGACCGGAAGGCGTCGTGGATGTCTGATTTGCGTCAACGGGAATGGCATGAAAGCAGAACAGCGGCAGAGGCACGGGAAGGCGTAACGGACCGGGCCGCCGCCTACAACATGGAAGGGAATGAAAAACGGGCACGCAGGGAGAGCGGATAAAAGGAGAAGAGTGGTTTTAAAAAAAAAAACACGAAACTAGTGGTTTCTCCAGTAGTGGGGAAGATGATCCCATTTGCAAAGTTTCTTCCCTCTGCTTCTCGCAACCCCTACGAAAGTCTCCCTTTTTGCTGCGCAGCTCCTTGCGTGTCGCGGAGTGTTACGTGTCACGTTCTCAGGGGGAGCATCGGCGGCGGCGGCGGAAGTAGTCGCAGCGTAATTATTGTCTGTAGCGAGCTTTCGGCGTACGCACGACTTTTGTATAGTGGACGCGACGTGGATAAACGGCACCCGTCCCTTCCATTCGTGACCCTCAGCAACGACCTTCCTGCCCATAGCGCTGCTGTGTGTGGGCTCCGACACAAAAAAGAGAGGGACGGCAACGCTGCAGCCGAACTGTTGCATCAGAGCTCGAGTTAATGCCGAGCTTTTCTTGCAAACTGTTTGGAGCTCTTTTTTGCGTTTTGCGGCTGTTCTTTTTTTCTCTTTGCTTCTCTCCTCGCCACGAGTCTGGAGCACCGCAGGATTCGTGATTGTGAAACCCATTTTCGTGAGTTCATCCTCCACGGCCATGGCGGCAGTCTGGTCGTCCCCTTTTCCGAAGACTTTTTCGGTCATCTTGCACTGCCCGAGGAATAAAATATCGCCGGCAACAACGAAAAGGTCGGCATATGACGCCTGAGGGGCGTTCATGAAGGTAAATGCTATCTTCGCGGTCGAGTCACCCTTGGCCAGGTGCGTCTGTAACTTGACGGCGTCTTGCGTCAGTCTCCTCACCAAGTTATTCATCTTGGCGTCTCTCTTGCGCTCTATCTTCTTGGAGCAAAAAAGCAGAGGTGCGCAGCGTTCGTGCGTCATTTCCTTTTCTGCGATGCCATTCGATACAGAGGTCGCTAGCCAGTGCGCGTCCAGACAGTGCAGCAAGGCGCCCAGCGTGACATTCGCAACATCACATGAGACGCGCAGCGCGCTGGCAAACTCGTCAAGGTCATCGGCCTCTAGCGTCTCCTTGTTATCGTCGACGTGAGTGGAAGCGTCGGCGTCACCACCTACTTCACGCCACGGCGGCACAACACGCGCGGCGTCGAGGAAGACGCAGAACACGTACGCGGCCAACTCCTCGAAGGAGTCCGGCGTGTGCATGAGAGCCGACGGCTCGGCGCCGTAGCGGATGGCTGCCAGCACCAGTTGCGCCCTGCTGACAGACACCGTGACTCTTTCATGTGTGATGCGTCGTGTAACGGACAGCCCGTGGACGGAACGACCGTTGCTCTTATCTGGCATATCCTTGCAAGCCACAGCAACAGTGCCTAGCCTGAGAGGGCTGCTATCCCCCATCGCATCAAAAAAGCCTTCGACGTCACTATGTGTAAGTGGGTCCCACAGAAGCAGCCGGCGCAGCCCCTCCAGCGTGACGGCCATCGCTGCCGTCCCCGAGTAGGTCATCAGACCATTCATGCCGCAGTACTTCCTCGCGGCCTGGAAAACCATGATGCCAGCGTACCCGCGCATGCCGGGGCTACCACCACACCGTACAATATCAAAATCTGGAAGCTTCTCCACGGGACGGTACTCTCCTATATGCTTGAGGCTTCTCGAGCACAGTTCCGCCGTGAAGGCACCGATGCGGCGGTTCTCCACCGCGGCTGATAGAAAGCCGCACTGCATGAGTGTATTGATAACGCTCTGGTCAATCTCACCCTGTTTCATTAGCTCCCGAAACACCACAGGTGATGGCTGCATCATGATGGCGGCGTACTCGCTGGGCTGGCTGCCGCGCTCCATGATGTAGGAGTTGCTGCCGGTGGCGCAGCAGATGAGCTGCACGTGCTCAGCAAGCCCCTTCGCGAACTTGAGCAAAGCCACTTGCTCCTCGTCCGCGACGAGCAGGGTGCGGAAGAACTCAGGGTGCGAAGACAGCTCGTCGACGACTATGACGAGCATTTCGTACTTGTGGTTCCTGCCAAGCGCGAGCTCTCCCGGCCAGTCCAGGGCGTCGTGGACCATCCACTCCAAACAAAGCGCCGCAGCCTCTTGACGCATACTGCGCGCTGCCTCCCTCGCGACATCGTTGGATGCTTGCTGCATCGCTGCATCGTGCCTCACGATGGCCTTGCGATACTCATCCTTGCCGTCGCCCGCTTGCGTGTAGATGGTGAGCGCCTTCGCTGTCGCATTACCGCCCGCCGCATCGTGTTCCGCCATAATATGCTTCAGCGCCAGGACGGAGAATACGGTTTTCCCGCTTCCGCTCTCGCCCCCAATGACAAGCGGAAACTCCGTCATGCGCCCAGCCGCGCGTGCCGCAGCCGTCATTGTGACGTTCACGCCCTGCTGTTGCGGGGTGTCACCGTGGGCCGCATCAGCTCCACGTAACACATCCCGGAGGCCATCGCCAGCCTTGCTCTCGTCTACCGGGGCCTCATTTGGTACAGCGAAGAATTTAATGTGGCGCTGCTGGCAGACGATGGGAAACGGGTAATTGGATGTGGTTTTTCTCAGCTTCGGCTTCGCCAGGAGCTGCTTGATGTGGTCCGCCAGCGTCCCGCGAACTAGCGATTTCTTCAGGAACTCGACGATGAGATTCGCCGCCACAGTGGGGTCGAGGCCTTGGGGAGGGAACTGCTTGATGCCGAAGCGGAGGAGCGCAAACCACTCCACCGCCTTGGCGATGTCGACGTTGTCGCCTGACCGTGCCTCATCCAGGGCTTTCAACCAGTCAACCAGCGTTGTTGACGTTGCTGTCAGCCGTTGCAGCCGCTCCTCGCTGAGGCCCTCTCCCTTTAGCTGCCGGACTATTCCCTTGAGGGCCTCCCTCCCCGCGTCGTCTGGCTCCCGCGGGGACAGCTTGCTACCGTCGAAAAAGTCCTCCAGCTGGCGGTGCAGCTCCTTGTAGTGCTCCTTCCCGGTCGGAGGCTGCCCGCCGGCTGCGGATGCGGCGGTGTTGTGGGGCTCGCCGCCCGCAGTTGGGGGAAGCGGCACCCCGCCGGACCCCTTCCGGTCAACGTTGCCTGCCCGCTGAACGGCAGTGAGCTGGGAGAGGGTGCCACTCTGATTGTCATCCTCATTTTTCGGACGCTGCTTCCGGGTCACGTCTTTCTCGCCGCTCGCGCCACGAGCTGTTTTGCGCGAGG
>JAQOSZ010000029.1:0-36157 GCA_030347455.1 Kentomonas sorsogonicus | reverse complement strand
TTTAGGCCACAAACGTTTACGGTTCATCTGTAGAAGAATGTACAGTTATATGAAAATACATAGGAGCGCAAACAAACAAAAAAAAAAAAACACAAGAGAACAACAAAAGCTCGAAAAAAAAAAAGAGAGAACGAGATGGAGATGGAGAAACGACTCTCTCTCTCACTCTCTTTCTCACCCTCTCTTTCTACAAGGAGCGCCGTCGCGGAGTGACAGAACACATATAAAACAGCAGAGGCCGCTGCGCTACAGAAAGTACTCCGGGGGCGGGTGCTTGGCGAGGTGCCCGCGGGACTCGGCCGGGGCGGCGGTGAAGAAGACGACGTTGCGCTCGGTGCCGGTGTCGCCGATCTCGAGAATGGAGGCGATGTTTCCGCAGCGGTAGCAGTAGTTGGGGGCCGACCACACGGTGCAGCAGCTGCCGCCGAACATGGACTTGTAGCCCTCCTGCACCAGCTGGTGCGCGCGCGCGAGCAGCGAGAGGCCGTTGCGGTGGTTGAAGGCGCGCGTCACCTCCGCGCCGAAGAGGAAGCCGGCGCCGCGCTGGCTGACGGCCCACATGTCGGGTATGTCCTCGGGGTCGGACCACAGCAGGTCGCTCATCGGGCCCTCGTGCGGCACCTCCTGCTTGCGGTCGAGCAGCCGCACCTCCTCGAGGGTGTTGAGGCTCGGCGAGAGGCCGCCGTGCACGCAGAGCACCTCCTGCTCCACCAGCGCGGCCAGCGGGAGGTAGTCGAAGAGCTCCGTACACAGCCGCCACACGTTGGCGCTGCCGTACTTGCGGTAGCACTCGTCGTAGAAGCCGTACACCTGCGTGATCTGTCGACTCTCGTGGTTGCCGCGCAGCAGCGTGATGCGGTCCGGGTAGCGCGCCTTGAGCAGCAGCAGCAGCAGCAGGGTCTCGATGCTGTGGTACCCGCGGTCGACGTAGTCGCCCATGAAGACGTAGCTCGTCTCGGGTGCGCGGCCGCCTTTGGCGAAGAGCTCGAGGAGGTCGTAGAACTGGCCGTGGATGTCGCCGCAGAGCGTCACCGGCGCGCACACGGGCTCCACGTTGCCCTCCTCCATCAGCAGGTCCTTGCAGCGCTCGCACAGCTGCGCCACCTGCTCCTCGCTGATCAGCTTGCCGGAGTAGAGCGTCTCCAGCTGCCGGTTGAGGTCCTGCGCCATGGCGCGGTGCTGCGTACACGTAACTACGGCTGGAAAAGACAGACAGAGAGAGAGAGAGAGAGAGAGAGAGAGAAAGAGAGAAAGAAAGAAAAAGCAGAGGTCAGGCAAACGATGGCACGATGAGGCAGATTCGCAGCGGGGAAAAGAGGAGAGTTTTATTATTTATTATTATTTGTTATTCTTATTGATTATTATTGTTAGTAGCAGTAGTTATATTAATATTGTCTATGAGCGAGTGAGGATGACGATGAAAATGAGAGATAACGCGCGTCGATTCTATGATAATGCGTTTCTTCAACTGCCTCGTGATTCCGGTTTCTTTTCCTAAGTTTTTTTTCTTATTGACTTCCTGGGAGGGGTGACGGGGTGAACAGAAGGAATTGTGGTGAAGCTTCAGACATAGCAAAACGAAAAATAAAAAATAAAATAAAGAAACAGCAGGGGGGGGGGGGGCAAAAAGACAAGGTAAAGAAAAACTCACTCACTCTCTCTTTCTACGTCGTGACCGCGAACGGCATGAATTCGTTGAGAGTCAGAGGTAAAAATACACACGCACACAGAGCCAAACTTCAGCGGCCTACATCTCCGAGATGAACTTCAATAAATAAAGAAGCGGGCAGAGCCAAAAAAAAAAAAAAAAAAAGATCGTAACACAAGACGTCGCACCCGCACCGCCTCCAGGTTACAGGAATATAAGAGGAACAAGAGGGCAGTTACGTGAGAAGCGAGAGGGAGAGGAAGTGGGACGGGGGAAGGGAGCGGGAGAAAATGGAAGTAAAGGAGAGACGGAAAAAGGTGGGACAGAAGAATGTGTATGTATATCTATCCGAAAGCGAATAAGAATAATAATAATAATAATAATAACACTAACGCACAAGTAAAGCACTAGGAAGAAAAAAAAGGGGGGGGAGCAAAGATGCCGCCCCACTAGGCACCCGTGCCCGCGCCGTGGGCGTTGGAGCTGGCGTTGGCGTTGGCGGGGACGAAGCGGATGGAGGTACTATTGACGCAGTGGCGCTCGTTGGGCGGCGGGTTGCGGAAGCCCTCGCCCCGGAAGACGTGGCCGAGGTGCCCGTTGCACGCGTTGCAGAGAATCTCCGTGCGGCTGCCGTCGGCGTCGGGCTCCTCCCGCACCGCCTTGGGGACGCAGTCCCAGAATCCCGGCCAGCCGCAGCCGCACGCGAACTTCATGGCGGAGAGGTAGAGCAGCGCCCCGCACCCCGCGCACACGTACGCGCCCTCCTCGCTAAAGTCGTCGTAGACGCCCGTGCCGCGGCGGTCGGTGGCCTTGGCGCGCAGCACCGCGTACTGCTGCGGCGACAGCGCCGCGCGCCACTCCGCGTCGGGGCGGTCGCGGCTGCCGTCCTTCTCCGACGGCTGCGCGCAGTGCGTCCCGGTGTTGGAGGAGCCCATGCGGAGTGCCTGCAGCAGCGGCGCCGGGGGCTTGAGAGCGCGACGTGAAGAGAGCGAGAGGGGCGCGCGGCAGCTGTGAACGCAGACGCGCGCCAGTGACATGCACGAGGGAGCCTTGGAGGAGGTGAAAGAACGAAGTGCGTGTGTGTGTGTGTGGAGGTGTGTGTGGATGGGTGGGCGGTAAGAAAGAGGAGAGCACTCTTCCAGCGTTGGATAAGGTAAGGTAAGAATGATGGATACGTGAAGATGAGAGACGAGAGATCCACACTTGCATTACATTTGGGCACTCATTCAGTGCCGACAAGAAAAAAAATCGAAAAAGAAGCATCACGGCAGATTCGGAGTGTGACATGTGAATAACGAGTGTGTGCATGCGGGGGCGAAGAGAAGAGGGCCGAGGGGGGGGGGGGGGGCAGCGTTGCAGTTCTATTTTAAGTTATTTCAGATTGAGACTTTTTTTCTTATTATTACGGCCAACATCTCGGCGAAGAAAAAAAAAAAGAAAAGAAAAACGTTGCTGTAACAAAAGGGAGCGAAATACAATACGCGTGTGTGTGGTGGGGAAGGGGGGAGCAATCAGATATATCACACACTTTACCGTTGTCTTTGGGCATACGTAGTTGTGTGTGTGCGCCTCTTTTCTTCCACAGACGTCAAATGCTTTCTCAAGTAACAGGAATTAGTTTCTATAAAATGTGGTGGTGCTCTGTAAGCTATTTATTAATGAAATTGGGGAGGGGGGAGGTGACGGTTGAATTGAAAAGCCAACTCCCGAAGAAAGAAAAGAAACGAGAGCTGGATAGAACGCGTGATCTATGGGAATACGGAACATACATGTTCCTCTATGGTCAACAGTGAAATTAAAAGTTACGCTAGTATTATTTTCTCCCAACAGAGAAGAAACAAGGAAAGTGAACGTGCAAAAAAGTTAAAGTTTGTGAAGAATTCAACCAAATCCGGCATCTCGGCAGACCTCTAAGAAATACGCCGTCTAACGCTTCTTCTTGAGGAGCTTCTTCTTCTTGGGCGGCGGCGGCGGGGCCTCGTCCTCTTCGTCCGCCTCCTCCGCCTCCTCCGCCTCCTCGGGCTCCTCCGGCTCTTCGGCTGCGGCGTGGGCGGCCTTGCCCGCCTTGGTCTTGGTTGTGACGGTGTCCCAGCTGTCGTGTTTCACGGCTCGCATCTTACCCGCCGCCTTGCCGCCCTTGCCGGCACCCTTGGGCGCGACCGGCGCCTCCTCCTCCTCCTCTTCCTCGGCCTCCTCCTCGGCGGCCTCCGTTTCCTCCTCCTCCGCAGCCTCGTCCTCGGCGTCCTCCTCCTCGGCGGCGGCGGCGGCGCGCCGACTGGCCTTGGCGCTGTTGCTGCTAGCGGCGGCGGCGGCGGCTGTCTTCTTGCCCTTCTTGCCGCGCGGCGCCGGGGCCTCCTCCTCCTCCTCTTCCGGCGCCTCCACCGCGTCCTCCTCGTCTTGCTCGTCCTTCTTGTCGGCGGCGCTCACCTCAGCGTCGTCGTCGTCGGCCGGCAGGGCCTTGCGCGTTCCCTTGCCCGCCTTGGCGCTTGTCTTGCGGCTCTTGCCGCGCCCGGCGGCGGCGGTCGGCGCTTCCTCCTCCTCCTCCACCTCCGCCTCCGCCTCCGCCTCCGCCTTGGCCGCGGCAGCGCGCGCCTTGGCCGTCGGGCGCTTTCCCTTGGCGGGGCCGCGGGTCTTCTTGGCAGGCGCCGCGGCCTCCTCCTCCTCCTCCTCGGCGGCGTCGGCGCCGGTGTCGTCCTCCGCGGCGGTGTCGTCCTCCTCGCCGACGCGGTGCTTGCGGAGGAGCTGCTGCGCGCGGCTGCCCAGCACCGCCTCGGGCGACACGCGCGCGCCGTCGCCGTACTTGCGGCGCGGGAACTTCTCCTGCAGGCGCTTCTCCTTGCGCGTCGACCGCCACCACGCGCCCTCCATCTCGGTCGCGCCCCCCGCCTCGCCCGGCGCCGCGCCGGCGCTCTTGCGCACCACCTGCCTGCGCGCGGGGAGCGGCACCTCCGCGTCCTCCTCCTCGTCCTCCTCCTCCTCGGTCGCCTCCGCCTCGTCCTCGGCGGCGGCCTCCTCGTCCGCCGGGGCCTTCCCCGCGGTCGCGCTGCCCTTGAGGGCGGCACCCGCGGCGGCGGCGGCGGCGGCGGCGGCGTCCGCCGAGCCCTTGGTGCCCTCGATCAGCGGGACGTCAGCGCCGGGCGCGGCGGCGGGGTCGCGCGGGCGGTCCGGCTCCGACATGAGCAGCTTGATGAAGTCGTTGCGGCCGCCGCGCTTCGCCAGGATGAACGACTCGGCGATGGCGAGCCCGTCCTCCTGCGCCCCCGGCAGCCCTTTGAGCATGTCGTAGAGGGTGATGCCGGCGACGGTGGCGCCCGTGAGCGCCTCCAGCTCGACGCCGCCCTTGTTCTCGTCGGTCGCGACGGTGCAGAAGCAGTAGATGATGCTGCTCTCGGCCGCGCTCGACACCGGCGACGGCGGCGACGCGCGCTTGCGCAGTACGATGCGGTGGGGGAGGCCGGCGGCGCTCGCGGCGAGGGTCGCGCGCGGCAGCACGCGGCGGCGGAAGGTGAAGGAGCACTTGTGGATGGGAACGGGGTGGCAGAAGGGAACGAGCGTGCTCGCCTGCTTCACCGCGTGCGTCCCGGCGATGACGGCCGTCGCGAAGAGCGGCCCCTTGCGGCTCGTGTAGTACTCCTCCATCGTCGACGCCCCGCCCGGCGCCGCGTTGGCGGGCGTGATGAGCTGCTTCATGCTCTCCAGCACGCGGTTCGCGGCCGGCGGCACCACCACCGTCGACACCGCCGTCGCCAGCCGGTAGGAGGCGTAGCCCCGGTGCGGGCTCACGTCCAGCACCGCCGGCGACGCACCGGCAGCCCCGCCCGCCCCGCCCGCCAGCGCCGCCGCGCCGCCCGCGCCGGGGGCGCCGTTCCCGGCCACGTCCCCGGCAGCAGACGCCGACGCCGCCACCATCGCAGTGGCCTCCGCGGCGGCAGCGGCGGCGGCAGCAGCGGCAGCCTTCCCCGCCGCGCGCTTCTTGCCGGCGCCGCTCAGCGCCTTTCCCTTCTTGCGGCCCTTGGAGCCCTTGACGACCGGCCGCTTCATACTCTTGCCGCGCCCGCCGCCCAGCAGCGTGAGACTGAATCGGAGCATCAGCGCTGCCGTGTGTGGGAGAGGGGAGAGAGGAGGGGATGCGAGGGGGGAGAGAGAAAAAAGTGGTGATGAACGAGTGTTGTTAGGGAAGAATAGGATACTAGGAGAAGAGAATACTCGTGTGGATATGGCTGCCACTCAGACGAGACGACAAGGTGGTCGCGGCTGTAGTGAAATGGTCTATGTAGGTGACGATACTTATCTGTGTATGTGTGTGTGTGTGTGTGTATGGGATTAGTGAGTTTCTATAGAAGACGTGTGGGTGGGTGTATGACTAGGTTTCTGCATGGGACCAAAGAGAGGAGCGGTGAAGAGACGGAAGTAGTTGAGAACAGCTCACGAATACATAAAGAGAGGAGGAGAGCTACGGGTGCACCGCAGACTAGATAGCGTGAACGTCAGGGAAAAGTAACACAGCGCTTAGAGCGGTCCACTGAAAAGAGAAAAACAGAAACTAAATGAATACTATATAATGCAAGAGTGCCGGAGATACGCAGGTGCATTCAAAAAACCTTCGCAGGAAAATATGCTTCTTTTTTGTTTGTTTGTTTTAAAGAGAGACGTTCCATTTACCGTTGGTGTTCTGAAAAGGAAAAGAAAAAAAGATAAAGCGGAAGGGTGTACTGTATAGAATAGGTAATGATGGAACACGCGTCATGGCACATAACCACATCCATCGAGAGCGTGAAATCTATGAAGAAAAGAAAAGCATACGTAGACCTACATGTATATGAAAATGATGAGTGGCAATGAGAGCAGTTAAAATGTTGTCACCCATGTGCGCGCATTCGGCAAAAGGGAGAATGAATCCAATCAATAACTAATGATTCCATCCCATCGCTCTTTCCCTCCCGTCCTGCCTCGTACACACACACACACACGCACACACACACACTTTCTCTCTCTCAGATCATGGCCGAGCCCTCCCAGTAGCTGAGTAGTTTACTCGTGGAGCAGACGGCCTCCGTCAGGAGCCGCATCGAGCCGCGCGAGATGAACGGTGTCTCGTAGGTGCCGTCCGCCATCCGCTCCGCCCCCCGCTGCGGCGGCTGCTCACTGGGCGGGGCGTCGGGGGAGCCGCGGGGGTGGGGAGGGGAGGAGAGAGCGCCGCTGAGACCGTGGCCGGTGCGGCGCGCGGCGGCGTGGGGCGGGAGGTGCGGGGCGCCGGGGTGGCCGGCGTAGGCGCCGTAGAAGGCCCGCACCTCCTCGGACTCGCGGCGCAGGTGGGCGATGGGGCTCACGTCCTCCAGCGGCGAGTCCTCCTCGTTCTCTGCCGACGCCGCCGCGCAGGCGGGGGCGAAGTAGAGGGCGCGCGAGGCGCCGCTGTGGGGTGCGGGCGTCGGCTCCGGGTGCGGCGCGTGCTCGGTGTCGGCGTGCCCCGCAGCGCAGCCCAGCAAATAGTATGCGGAGAGAGGTGTCAGGAAGCTGTCTGCGCACGCGCGGTCGGCCGTGCGGCACGCGTCGGCCGGAGCCCCAAACTGACCCGCGTGCTCCACGCGCTGCCGCTTGCTCGACGGCCAGCACTCGGGTGGAGCGCCGTCGGCGCTGGGCACCGCGCTGGCAGGAATGTTCGTCTCCTCCACGCCGTTTGCTGCGGGAGAGTGCGGCGGCGCGGACAGCTGCGGTGGCGGAGGGGAGGGCGTCTTGCGATCCGCCGCGCGCTTCCTGTTGGTGATGTTTGCGCCGAACACGCGCCCGTCACCCGCCACAGGGCTTCGGCCGCCCGAGCTGATGTTGTGCCTAGTGCTGTCGGCGCCGCTCATGGGGAGGCAGGCACGGGCGGGCGGACTAGAGAAGTTCCGCACGCAGTAGCGGAAGTAAGGATGGCGAAGAGGGGACGCGATCGCACCCGTCGCTTGAGAGAAGGCGTATATACTGAGAGTATCCACTGCGTGTCTAGCAAGCGGCGAAGACTGCAGCACTCTTGCTCGCACAAGTAAATATCAAAGTATGTGGCTTGTTGTTGTTGTTGTTGTTGTTCAGGACGACGGAGAAAGGGAGTATTAGAACTTGTTGAGGCCGAGTCTAGTTGTACGTAGAGGCGAAAAACATCATTGTTAGACTCAGGCAACATCACTCACAGTGGCACTGCACGGACATGTACACACACAGAATGGGCGTCTTCCCCCGTCTGTGGTGGACGGCAATCGCTGCACACAAGGCGTCAGGCGCAGGCGTCACCGTGGATGGGAGAGAGACAAGAAAAAAAGAGGAATGGAGAGAGCCATTGATACGGAGTGCAGAAGGGTGTGACTCACAATTTTTCTCCTTCCTTTTCTTTAGCTCTTTTGTGGATTGAGAGAAAAGGAAAAAGGCCTCAAAAGCAGGTGGGGGGGGGGGAGGGAAAAGACACGTATGCGGAGTAGTAGTAGTAGGTAGCACTGCGGTGTGTTTCCTTCCTTTCACTTCCCGCGCCGAGGGCAGTCGGCCAATTCCATTATCGCCGTGAATGAAAAAGGAATCTGATAGAATACAACGAGACAGCGCAAGAAAAAAGTGGGGGGGGGGACAATTATGGGAAACCTCAGGAAATATGAAATTCTTGTGAAGGAAAATAACCCAGCGAGGCCTCATATGATGATAAAAAGCATTTAGACAAAAAAAAAAAAGAAAACAGAGCAGAAAGGGAAGCAATCGGGGGAGGGGGGGGGAAGAAAGGTCTGAAAATCTGAAAGGTAATGGAAGAATGGAATAATGGAGGAAGAAGGAAAAGAAGTCGCCCAAACGAAGGAGGGGAAAGTACCTGGTTTTCCTCTTTTATAAAGAATGATGAGAGAAAAAAGAGAAGCGCATGCAAAAATAAAAAAGTGAAAAGAGTGAAAAGAGTGAAAAAAGTGAAAAGAGTGAAGCAATAATAAAGTAATAAAAAGGTCTGAAAGGGTGGAAGCACATGATCAAATACAGTAGTATAAATTGTGGCAAATGATAAGAACAGTAATAGAAAATAAACGCGTTTAATGACTGCTTCAAAATTAAAAGAAAGATGAGCAGGAAAGAAATGAAGAATGGAGATACAGCACTGAATGCTGGTGGGGAGCATAATCCGCCGCGGACTCGTCTCATTTGCGTGAATGGGAAGGAGAAGGCAAGGCAAGGCGGGAGGAGCAGGGGGGGGGGGACACCAACAGGAGTATGGAAGCGCATAGCGAAACAGCGGGCAGCCGTTTATAGCGGAGTGGGGGATGATAGAGCAGACAGAGGTGCGGAAGTGGCCTAGAAGGGGAGAAGAAATAAAACGAATCTAATCGCCCTCCAGGTACTAGGCCGCTCACTTGCGGCGACTCGACTTGGTCCGCTTCTTGGGTGATGCCTCAGCACTCCTCCTTGGTGCAGGCTTCTTTTGTTGGGTTGTATTGCGGTTTGCCGCTTTCGTGCGGGGGACAGCGGCGGCGGCGATGCCACTAGTATCGGTGGAGGTGCTGCCACTAGTATCGGTGGAGGTGCTGCCACTAGTATCGGTGGAGGTGATGCCACTAGTATCGGTGGAGGTGATGCCATTAGTATCGGGGGAGGTGTTGCCACTAGTATCGCAGGATGCGGAGGAGCTCGGCAGGGGGGTAGGGACCTTTGGGCGTACGAACGACTTCTTTATGCCGGACAGAACGCGCACAAACGGCACGGGGCCGCGCCAGCCGTGGCCAGCAGCGATTACTTCTCGGCCTTTAGTAGAGAGCTCTACGACACTTGTGCGTTCAGAAAGATAAAAAAGAGGCACAGCTATCCTGCAACCAAACGTTTTCATTAAAGATTGAGTGAACGCAGCACACTCTTCCCAATCCTCCGATGTTGTTTTGGCCGGAAAAGAATCACCCGTGCCGTCCGCGCACATGAAGCCCATCCTGGCCAGCTCCTCCCGGACTTCGTCCGTCTCGCCAAAGCCCACCGTCGGGCAGTCTTTGCACCGCCCCAGGAACAGCACGTCGCCGCAGACGGCGATAAAGTCCGCGTAGCACGCCTGGTCGGCGTTGAGCATGACAACTGCGATTCCTATGTCCACCTTTATTCGCATTTCGGCAAAGAATGAATCGATGTTCTGCGTGTGCTCCTCTGTGCCGGGCTGTAGCTTGTGTGGCAAGTCCCCGGGAAGCTCGACAGAGGAGTGCGTTAACATCACCTCCTCAGGGTCCACTGCGTCAGTACTTGACAGCTGTGTCTTACTGAGACCGCGCGTCCACTTGTCGTCAAGCGCTCGCAGGAAGGCAGCGAGGGAAACAGCAGGGGGAAGGACTTCCTCTGTGCCGCGCAGGGCACGGGCGAACTTCAGGACCTCGTCATCGTCATTCGCGCCTACGTTTTTCCACAAGAAGTCCCTGGGAGCGACCTCTTCACTCCATGGATCCAGTACTCGCACGGCCTGCAGGAAGGCGGAGAACACCCACGCGCTCTGCCTCTCGAACGCCTGCCCGGAACGCCGCAACGCCGCTGCCGGAAGACCATAACGCACGGCGGTCATCACAAGCTGCGCTCTGGTCACCGAAAGCGTGACCTCCTGCTCAGCGGGGCCCGCTTCCGAATCAGCATTGGGCACGTCCGTGATATCGACGGAAAACGTTCCGAGCCTCAGGGGGTTGCAGACGCCCATGGGCCGGAAGAGGCCATCGACGTCGGGATTGGTCTTCGGGTCCCACATGATGGCGCGGCGCAGCCCCTCCAGCATGACGGCAGTGGCGGTACGGCTACTGTACTCACTGAGGCCGTTGTCTGCGCAGTAACGCGCTACAGCGTCGAGCGCGATATTGGTGGCCTCTCCATAAAAGTCCCTATCAGAGCAGCTGTCGAAGTCGTAGCACTTACTCGTACTTATTGATCCAATCTTGCGAAGAATGAGCTTCGCCGCGTACGTGGCAACGCGGCGGTTCTCCGTCACCGCTTCAAAGACCCAGTTGGTCAGGAGCTTCCTCGCTAATGCGTCCGTCCCGCCGTTCGACGTTAGGAGCTTTGTGAAAAACTGAGTGGACGGCCCCATGTGAATACCTTTATAAGCGCTCGGGCAGCTGCCGCCTTCGCTTATAACTGAGCGACTTCCGGTAGCGCAGCAAATAAGTTGGGCGCTGTCCGCGAACTCACTAGTAAACGCAAGCAGCCTTTCCTGCTCCATAGCGTCGACCAAAAGCGCTCGAAAAAGCAGTGGGTATGTAGACAGCTCGTCGACAATAATAAACGCATGACTATATTTCGCATTGAGCTTAAGGGGGCCTCGCCAGCCCACGGCGACGCGGACGAGCGCTTCGAGGTACGAGGCAGCCGACGGCAAGCGCCTCTTGCGAGCCCTGACAGAAGGAGTGCCAGATACTTTCGCCTTTTGTATGTTACCATCCTCCGTGAAGATACGTCTGAGCAGGTGCTCGTGCGTCGCCTTCGCGTTACATGCCCGTGTGTAAATAATGAGCGGCGTCGCATTCCCTGCTTCTCCACGCCCTCGAAGAATGAATAGCGGGAGGAGCGCAGAGAAGACGGTCTTCCCGCTACCGCTCTCGCCCCCTATCACCACGGGAAACAGCTCCTTCCTTGTCTTTCCTGTAGTTGCTGCAGCATGTTTACGTGTGTCAGAGACTTCCGCGTTGGCCCGACGCCCGCTGTTTTGATTCTCAGCGACCGTTTCCTCGTTTTCAGCGTTGTCCTTGGGGGCGAATTCGTCCTCAGTAACGATGCCCCCCTCGTGAACGACGCCCAGCTCCATCGTGAAATCGCCGATGTAGAAATCCCAGCAAATAATGGGAAAGGAGCACGTCTGGGCAGCCTTAATAAAACTTGGATCCCTCAAGCGCCCTTTTAGGTGCTCCTCCAGCGTGTCGTGCACTAGTGACGTTTTCAGAAAATCGGCAATCAGTTCCTCCGCCGCAGACCGGGACATGCCATCGGGCGGGAGGTTCGCGATGCCGAACCGGAGCATAGCGAACATCCTCACCGCCTTGGCGGCGTCGACGGTGTCGCCTGACCGTGCCTCAGAGAGAGCTTGTTTCCATGTATCCAACGTTGTTCGCGCTGCCGTCAGCAGTTGCAGCAGCTCTTCGCTGAGGCCTGCTCCGTTTAGCTGCCGGACTATTCCCTTGAGGGCCTCCCTCCCCGCGTCGTCTGGCTCCCGGTGCGTCAGCTTGCTGTCGTCGAGGTAGTCCCGCAGCGCGTCGCCTACACTCTCGTAGCGCGCTCGCTGGCCGCCGCCCCAGTAGCCGTCGCCCTCGCGGAGTCGCTTGTACACGCTCCTGGGTGCGTCGCACGCCCACTTCAGAGCCGCCGCGAAATTCATTCTCGCGGGTGGTGCCGACGAAGGACGATAACACGCAAGAAATAGAAGAAGAGAGAAAGGGAACGCCGATGAGCAGTCGACCGATCCACCTGCCGTTAACGTGAGCACCTGAGCGAAAGTCGAAGTGTGTGATCGTAGCACAAAAAGAAAATACCTTGAGTCGCTTTCACTAGAGGCTTATCTGTTAAGAAGAGAGTAGGGAGAAATTAAGGAGATAGATAAGTTTATTGTTTTGAACTTACAAGAATTTTACGATAATAGAGGATATATCATTTTTGTTTACCAAGATGATAGTTTTCGTCAAAAACGCTATAATAGCGATGAAGTCTTATTTTGACTTGTCAATAATATGTTAGAAAAATATGCGTTTACAATTATCATTTTATATTTAATTTTGAAGAATGGGTGGAACATCAGTAGACTTACGAAAGGGAGGATTCCAAGGATTGCACAAATCCTTGCACCCCGCCTCGAGGGGTTATGGAAGGAGGTGGGATGGTGGGAAAACAAAAAACAAAAGAGTCGATAATTAACTCTCAGAGACAACGACTGTTGGTAGGAGTTAGCAATGAGTGTTTGAGAGACAAGACATATATCACATTTCATGTGCAATCATTTGTTGTGCAAACAATCAAGACGTTACATCTCCGTTCAGGTTTTTTCTCCTGGCGCAGGCTTTCAGAAAAAGATCAGAAGATATAAAGATATAAAAATATAAAAATAGAGAGCTATGTAAAGAGAAAGAGGGACTAGAATACAGTACGTGATTCTTGGCGGTGAGAAAGGAGTGGAAGAAGCAGACAAAATCGAGTGAAGCGGCTTCGCAGCAGCAGTGCAACGTGAACATATATCACACACACACACACACACACACACACACACACACACACACATACACACACGGAGCGCATTCGCTATGACAAGCCCAGAGGGGTAAGCAGTAGTAAAGAGGAGGAGGAGTGGGGTACGGACGCACCGGGTACAGGAAGGTGAGCAGGCAAGGCAAAATCCTTTTTTTTTCTTTCGTTTTGGAGCCCTCCGGGCACTGCGGCCGCAGACATCGAAACTGCGGGCTAAGCGCACACACACAGACACGCACGAGGCGAGGGGGAAGAAAAACGGGTGAAGCCGTGGGCATGAAGCGGTGGCACTGTAGACGCGCTGCGCGCGAGGAGCCCCGGGGAAGGGGGAGGCACGCGGAAAGTAAAGCGCAAGAAGAGAAAAAGAAAAAGCAGAAGAGGCTGCCGGGGACCCCTCGGGTGCGCGAGCACCGCGGCCTCGGCCCCTCACGACGGGGGCGGCAGCAGCGCGTCCAGCTCGTGCGGCTCCACCGGCGCCATCCACGACTCGCGGCGCAGGAAGCACCAGGCGAAGCCGTAGCGCTTCATCTGCTCGCGCGCCACGAGCTCGGCGTTGCGCACGCCCGCGTCGCTGCGGCGCAGGAAGGCAGGGAGCGACACGAGGAAGGCGTAGTTGAGCGTCAGCAGCGAAACGTCGCGCAGCACCTCCGCCCCCCGCGCGGCCCCCGCCGTCCTCCAGCGCCGCCGACACCCGCAGCCCCACGCATGGTGCAGCGCCGCCGACGGCAGCACCGGCGTCGCCCGTACCCGCAGCACGCGCGGCACGCCGCCGAGCTGGAAGCGCACCGCGGCGCTAGTTGTCTGCCCGCACGTGAGGTCGCCGCAGCACTCGAACGTGTCCGCGGCCGGCGTGCACTCGACGCCGGCGCCGCCGCCTCCCGCGTGGGGGCCTTGTAGAGACAAATGCGTATATGAGTGGGTGCCCCGGAGCGCGACCGAGGTATTTGCCTGATGGAATGTTTTCTTTTTCTTGTTGTTAGTGCTAGTGCAGCTTGCGTGTGTGCGTCTTCGGTGCAACAAGTGCTCAACATGTCGTCCCACAACATGATGCCCGCACCTTCGTGACTGGCTGATACTGAGCCACGCGGCGCACCCATGTACCGGTGCGTTGTTGTTGTTTTTCGAGCCAACTCTAGCCTGCGCGAGCGCCGCACGACGGGCATCTCGCTGCGGCCGGCAGCGCGAGTCTACTGCCGTCTCACTCCTCCACCCCCTGCGCACAGTAGCGTGCAGGTCGCAACGTCCGCGGCGCGCCAAACGCACAGGCTGAAAGAGGGGAGGGGAAGGGGGCGTGCGCCACCCCGCCGGACGCCCGCGCCCCGCACGGCTGCGTCCCCCGACGCCGCATCCGGTGCGACGGGGTACACGCCTGCGCGCGCGTGCCGGCTTTTGAAACAGTGCGCATCGGAAGTGGCTCTAGCGGATGCTGTGCTGGCACTCTTCGGCACTCGTGCGCTGGGCCAAGCAGTAAAAAAAAAAAAGAAAAAGATAGGCGGCTACTGCTTCATGTGTTCTTCGGGGGAGAGAAAGAGAGAGAGAGAGCAAAAGAGAGAGAAGAAGAGAAGAAGAGAAGCGTGTGAGTGGGGTGGGCAGGCGGAAGCGTGCGGTGAAGGGGAAATATCATCATGTGTGTGTGGGAGGGGGGGGGGAGGGGAAGATCACCGCAGACGGTAGCACTCCGCGACATCGTTTGGATACGAAGGGAAAAAAAAAATGGTGTCACCGTTGGGCATGTAGACTCGTGAAATCACAGAAAAAAAAAAGAGAAGTGCGCAGTCGAGCGGTTGCGGCATGCGGCCGAGTCCGTCGGCGGCCACACCCGCCGGCGCTGTGCGGTGGGTCGGCGGCGGAGGGCGGCGGAGGGCGGCGCTTGCCCCCGCAGGGACGGAGCTGGTGAGTTCTCCGTCGCGAGGTGTTGTTAATACTTCTCTTTTCCGATTATGCGGCATGGCACTGGTGCCCACAAGGTGTATGGATGTGGCAAATGAACAAGTGAATCTCCAGACGACAATAAAAAACACATGGGACAAAAACAGAGCACACAGGGAAGCAATCGGGGGAGGGGGGGGAAAGTCTGAAAATCTGAAAAGTAATGGCAGAATGGAATAATAGCGGAAGAAGGGAAAGAAGTCGCCCAAAGGAAGGGGGGAAAAGTACCTGGTTTTCCTGTTATACAAACGGTGTCGTTTTTGGAGTTTATGAGCAGAAAGTAAGGACCGTGCCGGCGAGTTCCGATGGGGAGCAAGAGGCGTCATCAGAGTTAAAGCTGCGTGTGGGTGTTACGAGTTTATTGGGCGCGATAATACAGGCGATAACAGAAGATGTATGAAATGGTAAGTGAACTATTCAATGGGCAGGGGGGAAAGAGCCATGTGATCCGTTCATCGGCGTTGCTTCCGCTCGCAACGGCAGCTCTCTTCTCACACGTTCACCACTTCACACAATTAAAATTGTTTTCATTGTTGCTTCTTTACTATGGCTGAGCAAACTTTGTCCCGGGGGGCAAAGGCGGATATTGAGACACGAAATCGAAGTCGCCGAGGGTGTCCAGCAACCACCGCGCAACAAACCCAGCGATGCGGCGGTTCTCCACCAGGGCTGCGAGAACCGAGACGCTCCTCCCGTGCGTTATGACGCTATCGTGTGCCCCGCCCGCCATCAGAAGATCCTCAGAGACACAAGACGGTCCGCGCATCTTGACGGGCCAGAACAGAGTCTCGGGAGGGTGAGGGGAGTGAAGCGAAGCAGGTCTCTGTACTGTGAGCCCCGCCGCCGCGTTCTACCGTGAAATGTTTCCTATGTTTGGCTAAACATGCGCGGCAGTCGGAGTCGAACCTGCGTCCTTAGTCAGCAGATGGCGAGGCGACTGCACGGGCAACTACTAGCCTATAAATATGTGTTGGGGGTTTGGGAGAGTTGTCATCAGTACAGTTCTCGCCCACGGCAAATGCGAAAGGGGCACCATTGCAGCACGTGTGTGTGCGCGCTTCATCATCTTCTTCCAGATCAGTATGGTCTTGTGCTTTGCACCGCTCGTGAAAGTGACCAGCCCGATGGGACTGCTGTCCACTATTGATGCGAAGAGCTCTTTGGCGCTGTGATTTATCGTTGACTTCCAGAGAATGAGAGACGGTGCAGCCCCTCCAGCGTGGTAGCAGCCGCCGCTGCTCCGGAGTGGGTATGCAGGCCGCAGGCCATACAGAAGTGTTGAACAGCTAGGTACGTGTAAAAGAATACAGCCTTGAAAAACACTAAACTAAACAGGAAGAAGGAAAAAATGGAAGGAATGGAGAGAAGATATGTGTAGAAAGAACAATGAGTTCTCGAATTCATACTATTAACCAGTAGAAGAAGAATAAACTTTTAAACACATACTGCCATAAATTATATTAAACCAAAACAAAACCGACTTACAAAAAACGATGGTTTCCCCTATTTCATAATGATAACCTGGTTAGAATCGAAAACACTGCATGGGAATTATACTAACAGTAAACAACCAATGATTTTATTTTTCGTTAAAGTAAACAGAGTGATCATAGGTGAGAATATCGCTACTTACGAAGTGGTAGGTCCGGCTCACTCATCCGTGCCTCCGACACATTTGGTCGGAAAGGGGGACGGTGGGCGGGAATTTTTAAATCGTGAGATCGCGAGATCAATCGACTGAAGAATGCCAAATCTGCAGGTGCGTAGAGGAATGAATGATGGAAAAACAAAGTGAGCACAATAGAAACAAATGAAATTGCCAGGCACATTCATTAAGTCAAGAGACCATTTAACAGTAAATTTAACGTCAATTAAGTAATATGAGCACACAATTAAATGAAAACACCATATAAATTTTCCAAGGCAACATATTCTCTTCGCAAGCTTAAAAAAAAAAAGTGATCACAGCACAGAAGCTCGGAAGAAGCACCTATAATGAGTCAGACTAACAAGAGGTCACTTGGTGGGTGCCAAGAAGGTGGGGAGGACAATGGTGGTGGTACGGCTTCAAGGTATCGGATCCGTCCTAGCCGTGTTCTATCATGGAGATGCGACGGTGATGAAAGAAGAGGCGCTTTCGTCCGGGGAACGTCTTTAGAGAAAGCACCCGATACACAATGATCATATCTCTCACATTTAAACAACTCTCATACCTGTTTTGTTGTAGATAGTGGCAGTCCCACATTGACACTCGTCCACTAGAATAAGCTATGATTCGTCCACTGCAGTATCATGCGGTGGCGGCACCAGTCCCCCTCAAGCACAACGGCGTCCCTCATGTCTCCTCGCTGTCTCTCACAGCAGGCGGAGCTTCTGCAGCTGCTCTGCCTCGCTGCCTTTGGTGGCGTCGCCGAGGTTGTCGAGAACCATCTCCGCCGCGTATTTGCCAGCGCGGCGGTTTTCCGCCACCGCCGAGAGAAGCGGGCTGCCCATGAGGGTCCCGGCCGCAGCGTCGCGCACGCCCCCCGTCTGCAGGAGCCGCTCGAAGAGAAGCGTCGACGGTCCCATCGCGATGGACCGGTACTCGCCCGCGTCGGCGCACCTGTCGATGACGAGGCGCGGGTTCCCGGTGCCGCAGCAGATGAGCTGCGCCGTGTCCGCCAGGCCCTTGGTGAAACCGAGCAACTTCTCCCGCCCCTCCTCCCCGCCCCCCTCTAGCAGCACGCGTAGGAGCTCAATCTCCGTTGACAGCTCGTCGACCACGATGAAGAGGCACTTGAACTTTTCGCCGTCAGGCAGCACAAGCGTGTCGTCCCAGTCGAGAGTTTGGCGAACTAGCGCCTCCAGGAACTTGGCAGCCTTCTCCGTGCGTATGGCACGCAGTTCCAGCTGCTCACCTCCATCTCTCTCCTTCGCGTCCTGCAGTGCGGCATCGACTTTCTTGAGAGCACTGAGTGGCTTTCCATAGACGCTCATATACGTATCAATTGGGCAGGCGTACACGGTGAGGACCTTCTGCTTCATCGCCGCGGGATTCAGACCGTAGCCCTCGCAGACGTACTCTGGTGCCAGTGCGGAAAAAAAACGTCTTACCGCCTCCGCTCTCGCCACCGATGACGATCGGAAACGGCAAGCGCCTCGCTAGGCCCGCACCCTTGAAGGAGGAAAGAATGTCAGCGACAGTCCTTCCGACGCCGCTTTCCCCGCCGTCGCCTTTGCTGCTACGCTCCCTCTCCCTTACGACGTGCTTTTGTGCAGCAAAAGTAGGTACGCGGCGGGGATGGCAGAGGATGGGGCAGCCGAAATCTGTAGTCAGCGTTTCCGAGTTCAATTCCGCTAGGCGCTTTGTGATGTGCACCTCCAGTACGCCGCGGAACAGCGAAGCGTCGACAAACTTGAGAACCTTCTGCACTAACGCGAGGCGGTCGCTGTCACTCTCCGGGAAAGGATACACTTCAAATGCCTTGATCAGAAACTTCTGCACAGCCGTCTTGGTCTTCACGTTGTCCGTCAGGCCCTTGTCCGTTGGAAGGGCGTCCTTCCAAAAAGTGAGTGTGGTAGCGGTGTTCCCCCTCCTCTCTAGAACCCCCTCGGGCAGCTTCCCATTAATTTCCTTGGCAATCTGGCGAAGATTCGCCTTCTCCGCCTCCGTCGCCACCGGCTTGGCGGAAATCTTCTCAGGATCCAAGAAGTCCTTGAACCCAGCGTACGCTTCCGCCAGAGCTTCCCTTGTGTTAGATTTTGGCTCGCTGCTTGCGGTGCGGGGGCGCTTGCGTCCAACGCCTTCCTTCGTTGCAGAAGCAGAGCTCCGGCGGTTCGAGGACATGTGAGGACTGGGGCGGTGGTACTTGAAGCTGTAAAAAAAGAAGATGAAAATAGCTGTTTGAGGACAAGAAAAAAAAAAGAAGAATAAGAACGAGTTCAAAATAGCTAAAAAAAAAAAAAAAAGATGGAAGAAGCAGATGGAAGCAGATGGAAGCAGATGGCGAAGATGCAGAATCGGAATGTGGCTAGGAGAATTGGAAAGAATTTATAAATGTTCACTATAACCTAGAAGCGGTTTAGAGAGGAGAGAGAGAGAGAGAGAGAGAGAGAGAGAGAGTGTGATTGTGAGTTGACGGAGAGACAATGAATGGAGCAAGAAAGTGAGGAACTGCTGCTTCAAACAGCAGCCACTTGACATGCAAAATATCACTCCAGCGAGCCTCAGAAATAAGCAGTACTATTTGCCTTCCAATGAGCAACGTTCATGGGTCAGGATGCGTGGAGGGAGAGAGAGGGGCACTTTAGAAGCAGCACCTCACGCACCACGCCACAGCGGGTAGGGCGTTGGACGTCGCCGGCCTCTCCCTCCGCCATCTCCTTGGCATGAAGCCGCAGTATATTCAAGCGCCGTCTTCCTTCGTGCTCTTTTCACTGAAACCTACAGACCACTGATCAGGATTTGCATAAGCCACACCCGCCGTCAGCAGCGCGGGTGTCCCCCCAGCAATGAGGAAGTGAAGCTGGCGGCCAGCGGAGGCTACGGAAAGAAGAGACAAGCTCAGCGGACGCCCTTCTGCACAGCCACCACCGCACCGCCGACGCCCCGCTGCCGCTCACGCACATACATGTCTGGGGAGGTGAAACACAACACGAGCGCCAGAGGGTGCCGTGCGGGCGTATTCGAATCGTACGATACGCCACACTTTGAACGACACTCGGCAGCCTGCCTCCTCAACCGTGCGCCACCCCGCCGGACGCCCGCGCCCCGCACGGCTGCGTCCCCCGACGCCTCATCCGGTGCGATGGGGTAAACACCTGCGCGCGTGTGCCGGATTTTGAAGCAGTGCTTTTTCGGAAGTGGCTCTAGTAGATACTTTGCCGGCACTCTTCGACACTCTTGCGTTGGGCCAAGCAGAAAATAAAATGTGGCTACTACATCATGCGTTCTTCGGAAAGTGTGTGGCATGGCACTGGTGCCCACAAGGTGTATGGATAGGGCAATTGGTGAATGAGAAAATAATCTGATGGAGTTTAAAAATACAGCACAAGGGAAAAAGTAGAAGGACAAAAATGGGAAGCCTCAAGGAATCTGAAATAGTTCGAAAATAAATAAAAAACGAGTGAAGCTTCAGATGACAATAAAAAAGCATATGGGGCAAAAACAGAACAAAAATGGAAGTAATTGGGGGAAGCTGTGGAAGAAAGGTCTGAAAATCAGAAAAGAAATGGAAGAATGGAATAATAGAGAAAGAAGGAAAGCAAGCCGCAGAAAGTAAGAAAGAAAAAAAAGAGTGTTACGTTTTCTTATTGTCAACAGATTTTTTGTTATAAGTCAAAATAATAATAAAAGAATCAAGACGGCAAGTTCCGACGCGGAATAAAAGGCGTCGCGAGTGCCGGATCTGCACGTGTGTGTGAGAGACTATCTCGGTCGAGATAATAGGGCCAAGAGCAGAAGCTGCGTGAAAGATGAATGATGTCGAGTGAAAGAGTTATACTAGGAAAAGAATGATGAAATAAAAGAAGAAACACACGCAGAAAAATGAAAGAAGTCAAGCAATAATAATAATGAAAAGAAAATATGAAAGGGTGGAAGCACGTAATCAAGTACAGTATTATAAAATGCGGCAATAGTAATAATAGTGGTAAAAAAAAAAAAGAAGCGTTCTTTTTTTGTTGGTAAAGCTAAAGGAACACTGTCGGTGACGGGGAAAGAAGAAATATTTGACGTGTTGTTACTTGACTTGCCGGTGTTACTTTTTCATACCGCTCGGTATTCGCATAACCCGTCAGCGCTTCCGTACAAATATTACATATCATCCTCCGTAGTGTCGTCTTCTATTTTTCAGTTTATGGCAGTGTATCTCCGAACCCCCCGGCGTACAGCATAGACTGATAGCCGAGGCGAGATACTATAATCTTGATGGACAATAATGAAATAAATTGAATGAAAAGCAGCCTGTCTTCGCCTCACACATGACCAGGGCTCGCTATGTTTTATAAATGAGAGAAAACAAAGGTGGAAGGGGGGGGGGAGAACAAAGCTTGTTGGTGGGAGTCTAACAGAAATGGAGGGCCTGGCATTCTGTAACTCAGAAGTACTAAAATAAATGGATAAATAAAAGGATAATTCTTAAATAACTAAACGGATGCAGTAAAATAGTTTATAACATAATAAAAGAAAAATAACGTTTTATACGTCCTCAAATCTCACTTTCGCCGGGGTTGGGTGGGTGGTCTTTTTTCAAAATAATGATTTTCTTCCAACCGGTCATAAAACCAAATACTTCTACTTCTTTATTTTCATCGTGTGTGTTCGGGGGACGTATATAGTTATGTGAGGTGAGGGATCATTTACAAACATATCAAGTCATCATTGACTCATAAATAATAAAATAACGTTTTCGTGATAAGTGGATTAATCAAATGATAAAACAATTAAATTTTAATCTCGAGGTACAAGAGGTAGTGAAAATTATATTCTGGCAGGAGCCATCCCTTCCAACAACTTCAACCTGGTGGGTGCGTATTGTTGGTAAAGCTAAAGGAACACTGTCGGTGACGGGGAAAGAAGAAATATTTGACGTGTTGTTACTTGACTTGCCGGTGTTACTTTTTCATACCGCTCGGTATTCGCATAACCCGTCAGCGCTTCCGTACAAATATTACATATCATCCTCCGTAGTGTCGTCTTCTATTTTTCAGTTTATGGCAGTGTATCTCCGAACCCCACAGCTAGCACCTGCGTTTCAAACCACAAAGGGGAGTACGTTGTCCTTAATAGTGGTAGTCCCACCTCATTACTTACGTAACGTACTATTTCTGTCGTCGTGTTTTCCCCAAAGTTCCTTGAATACGTGTCTGCCGGATTCAACTGCCCTGCTACGTAAAAGAAGAGAACCGTGATGTTCTTCTTGTTGAAGAGTTCGTTGGTTAGGCGGAAAAGCTTGTTTAAAGCAAAGCCCCTACCCATGCCGGCGAAACCGTTCAGCCGGCGTTGTGCTCGTACGATGGCCTCGTGGTCTGTGGCAATTGCAATCGTCATTCCATCTCTGAGGTCGCTTCTCACTAACACCTCGAGAAGGCAGCATATCGCCCGAGGCTCGCTGTGCGCAGAGTGCCTTGCCATGAAGCCGTGTCGTCCTTCGGCTTCTGCTGCGCGCGCTTCTTCGTCTGCCTCCACCCACACGTTGTGGGCCCATCTCTGCTGTACGACTTCCGTGTTCCCTCCTTTCCATGATATGACCGCGCCCCATCCCAGGACGCATGCATCGGTGAAGCATACCAAATCGTAGTCGTTATCGTTGAGGGATACTTCCACAGGGGGCGCAATCTCGTACCATGCGTTCTCTAGTAGCTGACCTCCCAGGGTTTGTAGTGCTGCTCGTGTGCCGTCGGAGATGAATGTCATTCGATCGTCCCAGCACTTTCCGCGCTCCACCACACTGAAAACTCCTCGGTAAGTTTGCATGAGGATGAACGAGTCCGCCGGATTGAGTCTCGTAGTGTGCAGCATGTACATGCAAAGCGACACCAGGCTAACAAAAGACCTGAACGTGTACGCCGCTTTCTGTAGTCCGAGCCCAAGTTTTGCCACCGACTTTAGAGAGTTTCTCACCAGACGTTGGTCCCCCGTCCATGTGTATTCTTCTCCTAGAAAAGTGGTATTCTCCGTGGCCCGCGCAAGCAGCTGGGCGTCCGTTGTGGCCTCGAACCATGCTTTCGTCGGCGTTGTCGTCAAGTTTGCCTCCGCGATACGTTCCATGATCACCCGCACAGTCTGGAGAAAGTCCGCTTCTTGCCCTTCCTCAGCCGCAACCAGAATGTTATCGATCATCGTGTGTATCTTCACGGGTGTCTCGACATCTACAATCTTCGACGTGATGGCTTGGCCTACCGCCACGCTCCATCTCGCCCCAGTTGGCAACGTCTTGCATCGGTACATGCGCTCCTTGACTCGGAATACGAAATTGTTGCGGCAGCTTTCAGGCAGTGGGATGGAGTCGTAAAACGCGTCGAAGTCGATCTGGATCATGTATTTCGCCCTCTTGAGGTCCTGCCTAATCCTTAGCCGTGACGGTCGCCAGATGCGCGTAATCTCTTCCTTCTTAACCACCGCGTTCAAAGCTGGTTCAGTTATCAGCCTGCGCCGCCCCTTGTGTTCAGGTACGTAAAACACATTTACCGAGTGAACGTCTTCCGTCAAGGGATGGAATAAATCTGTCACTTCCTCGAACTTTCCGCGTGCCACCGCCAGCTCCACGTCTCCCGGCTCCAGCTTCGTGCTCTTGATGGTCCTAGCCGTCCTCAGGTGCACGAACTTCTGCGGCTCCAGGAACAAGAGTGTCTCCTCCAACACATTTTGGATGCTCTGCGTCTTGCCGGACAGCCGTCTGATCGCATCGATATCGGCTAGCGTCGTCTCTTTCAAGTGCAGAGGCCACGACCTAGGGTGTCCCATGTCCGCAACGGGTGGTTGTCCGCTCAGCCTCAGAATCTCATTCCTCAGCTCGAGCATGCTCAGACCCATGTCCTGCCACCGCGGTGCCTGATGCCCTACGTCCTCAACCCTCGGAGGAGCACCAAGGCGTTGGCCTGTGCTGCAACGGCCTCCCGCGTTGGTTGTAGGGAATAACCCAGGTAACGTCGCAGGGTGTCGCTGTTGGTGTGGCCCGTCATCCGCATGATGTCCGCCTCCGGGACTCCGTGTTGGCCATGTGACGCACTGCTCCCTTCCGGACGGAAGACAATGCCAGCCGCGGGTTCACCGCTTTGAGGGCCGCCGTGACCCTGTTCTTGATCTCCGCCAAGTTGGGGAAAAGGACGCTGGTTGCGTCCCGCGCCATCGCGCGCGCTAGAGCTGAGCCCAAGGTGTGGTCGAGGTTCGAGTTGACTGGGTAGGGTCCGCGGAAGTGCGTCGCCTTGCCACTCCGGTACGTCACCCCTACCTGGAAAGTGCGGAGATTCTCGTCGCTCCCCTGGACCGTCACGTCCTGGACTCTCAGCCCCCCGATGTCTCCAGGTCTCGCCGCGAACGCCCACATCATTCCTAGATAGAGCTTCGCCATCGGCGCGTCGTTGAGCTTCTGTAGCGCCTCGCTGATTTGCTCCTGTGTCACGTGCGGAACCGGTTCTGGGACCTCCTTGGTGGCGAGCTCGTGCCACTTGCCGTACGCCGCCCTCCACTCCGGCGACTCCTTCAGGTCTATGCCCTCCGTCGCGTTGGTGTAGAGAGGAAGGTTCAACAGGGCCCCGTGCATCGTGGCGAACTTGGAGTACACCGTCGATGCGCGCCACTTGCGCGCCTTCGCCAGCCGGTGAATCAACAGGATGGCTGCCTTCGGGAGCGGACAGCCCATGAGGTCGCAGCCCATGCCGTGAAGGTCCATGATGGCCCTGCGCTGCTGATTCCGTGTCCCGCTGGACGTCTTGTTCCATGCTGCTGCCGACACGTGGGAGGGTTTCGCCCTGTAAATTCTCCAGTGCGTGGGGCAGGCGGTCCTCCCGATCCGCCTGCCGGGCTCTTTTAAATACTCACCGTCCTCCGATAGAATAGCGTTCATTTCTTCCTGGACGGACCGTTGGGCGCCTGTTGCGGCCTCATCGCGCGGCGCTTGTTGCGCCTCTCCGCGGACGTACAGTCCGATAGTGGCCCGCTCCAGTTCCGTGCAGAGGGAGTAGTGGCTGACCTCTCCTGCCACCTCCTTGGCCGCTCCGACCTTGAACTGACCCCCCTCGTGTTCTGCCGGTAGCATCCCAGGGAGCAGCGTGTGGAGCACGAAAAATGGCGACTGGGGGTTTGCCCGGGTCCTTGCCGGTGTCGCGCTCTCCGGACTATACTCGCACACTTCTGTGTTGGCCTTCCGCAGAAAGTCTAGTGGATCAATCTGTCCGGCCCCACTCCTCGTGCACCTGTTGCGCACCGCATCCGCCGAAAACCCCCAGTTCTCGCCCTTGGCAAACGCTTGTAGCGCCACCGCCACAAGACCACCCGTCTTCCCGCTGCGCTTGAACGTCGCCATACGAGGCTCAACCTTCTGAACCAAGGCAGCCACCTCGGGGTCCACCTGTTGTGGTACCGGGCGTGCTCCTTCATTCTCCTCGTTCTCCTCGTTCACCTCGTTCTCATTCGTCCGCGCGTTGCTCGCTCCTCCTTCTAGACTTATGTTATTCTTCTTCTTAGGTTTGCTCTTCATGAGCCTTGCCCGTATCTCCCGCAGGAAATCTTCTTTGTTCATACGCGCGTCGTGCGCCTCGTGTAGGAAAGCGCGTAGCCTAGTTGGCAGAGACTCTGGGTCTTCTATCTTGATTCCTAGAGCCCTCGCGAAGAATCGAGCCGACATGAAAATGCCGCAATCCTCGCTGTCGCGCTTTTGTCGTACCCCTTCTACAAAGGTTATTATGAGGCCCGGGGCAACTTTCCGGAGCCGTTTTATTATGTCGTCCTTGACGGCTTTTGACGGGGCCGAGTCGTATATGCTCAAGGCCGTTGCCTTTTTCTTGCCGTCGTGACGAAAAATTCCCGCTACCCAGTGCTGGCGCAGAAAAACTGGGAGGTAGTGCACCCTACCACTCGCCTTAACCTTGTTTGCGATGCGATGGATCAGGCCTTCCGTCACGTCGCACAGTCTGGTGCATGGTTCGCAGGTGCCTGAGGGAAGGTACATCTGGTAGAGGAAGTCCAACTCTTTGTTTGTGGTCTTCCCTCTCAGCAAGTTTCCCCCCCTCATTATCGGGGTCGATCGGCCCTCCTCACCGACCGCCCGCATCAGTTTTTTGGCAGCTCCTCTTCCTGCCATTCCTCACCCCCGCCGGCGTAGTAGCCGCGGCCGCGTCCTCCGCGACCCCCGCGGGAGCCTCCCCGGCCTCGGCCAGCCCGTTTGCGTCGACGGCTGGTACGGAGCGCCGTTGGGCTTGTGGATTTGGTGGCCGCGCTTTAGCAGCTCATCAAACAGTGCTGTTGTGGTCTGCGTGATGTGGCCCTCCAGGCCCGTCGTGTCCATCGCGAACGCCTGCGTCCCTGCGGCGTCCACGATGGGGCGTACCCCGCACCCTCCATATCCTTGAGGGTCTTAGGCTGGCTGAAAGGCTTGCGATTTGTGGGCCCAGCCCCCACCATCGAACCTCGCTCCAGGTACTGCCCCCTAGCGTACTCCAGGGCCTCCGTGTTATAGCGATACGTGCCCGGGCTGTGTAATGGTACAGGGCAGTACCGCAAAAACTCCCATCATCCTCGTGACCGGGCCCAGCCGGCTCACGATATTGGAAATTGTGAGTTAGGAGGATCTCGTCCTCCGGCAAGAACATGAGGAAAAGGGCGATCCGGGTCAGCTCCTTGCCGACCTCCTCCAAAGACCGGTCCTCCATGAAGGCGTGGCCAAAAAGAGCCTGGTACGGGTGTTAGCTTGCCCGTCTGGGACAAGCCCTTGTAGAGGTCTGCGGCCGCCTGACAGTGTTTGGCGGATGGCTCGTAGTCCTTGTATATCTGCCGGTACCGTTTCTGGTCCGGCAGCCATTTCTTGTATCGGTGCTCCGCTGTGTCGCGGAGCTCTTGGGCGACGACGTTTTCTAACGTCGATCCTTGGGTGGGGGAGGCCAGGACCGTCCGGATCGCGGTCCGCGTCGTGTCCTCGGCCCCTCCGTGTGGAGGTCGAGGATCCCCTTGATCCGCAGTTGGTCTGCCGCGGGCAGGGACTTGAGCACCTCATCGCTGATGAAGGCCGTGGGCTTGTTTTCCGCAGTTGCGGACATGGTCTTGATGTTCTTGTGTTTTTTAAAACCTGCTTTCTGCAGGGCGGTTACGATTTCCTTGCGTAACCTTGCCGTAATTCTTCGAAAACAGACCTTGCTTACTTTTTTGTTCCTTTTTCTAAAAAGAATTCCTTCTTTTTTCTCTTTTTTCAAAATAATGATTTTCTTCCAACCGGTCATAAAACCAAATACTTCTACTTCTTTATTTTCATCGTGTGTGTTCGGGGGACGTATATAGTTATGTGAGGTGAGGGATCATTTACAAACATATCAAGTCATCATTGACTCATAAATAATAAAATAACGTTTTCGTGATAAGTGGATTAATCAAATGATAAAACAATTAAATTTTAATCTCGAGGTACAAGAGGTAGTGAAAATTATATTCTGGCAGGAGCCATCCCTTCCAACAACTTCAACCTGGTGGGTGCGTATTACTATTTCAAGAGTTAAAAAAAAAAAAGATGAGCACAACGCAAAAGAGGAATCGGGATACAGCATTGAATTCTGGTGGGGTACAGAATCCGTCGCGGATATGTATGACTTGCGTGAGTGGGAAAGGTAAGGCAAGGCGGGGTGAGAGGGGGGGGGGGGGGGATGGGAGATGGGGGACACCAATAGGAGTACGGAAAAGCATAGCGGAGTAGTGGGCCGCCATGTATAGCGCAGTGGAGGGTAAAAGAACAACCACTGGGGCGGAAGTGGCGAAGAAGGGAAGAAGAAACGAAACGAAGCTAATCGCTCTTCAAGCACAGCGCACTAGGCCGCTCAGCTGTCGTGACTCGACTTGGTCCCCTTCTTGGTCTTCTTGGGTGATGTCCCAGCACTCCTCTTTGGTGCAGGCTTCTTTTGTTGGATTGTACTGCGTTTTGTCGTTTTCTTGCAGGTGGGGGCGGCGGCGGCGGCGGCGGCGGTGACGCCACCAGTAGCGGGGGGTGGGGAGGAACTAGACAGGGGGGTGGGGGGCATCTTTTTGCGTCGGTGCCGCTTCTCTACGCCAGACATGACGTGCACAAACGGCACGGGGCCATACCACCCGTGGCCGGCCGCCACCACTTTTCTGCCCCCCGACGCTTCTGAAGTGAATTTTGAGACGCAGAAGATTGGCACAGCCACCGTGCAGTGAAGTTGTTTCATCAAATCCGCCGTAAATTTAGAATGAGCACTCCAGCTGGGCCCGGACGGGCGGTCTTTTGGGAAGATTTGGCCCGCGCTCCCCACGTGCTGGAAGCCCATCTTCGCGAGCTCCTCCTTGACTTCCCGCGGCTCCCCAAACTGACCACTGTAAGCTTTACACTGTACTAGGAAAAGCACCTTGCCAACCACAGCAATGAAGTCCGCGTAGGAAGCCTCTGGCGCGTTTAAAATCACGAGCGCAGTTTCTCCCGCCACAACGTCAGGCGTCTCTTCCCCTCTTGTGGGTCTGAGGTCCGCCTTGTCGATCAGTGGTAAGGTTTTCTTGCCGGGCTCGATCTTGCTGCCTGACAGGAGCAGTGGTGCGACGCGTTTGTGCTGCAGCTTCGTTGTGTCGAGAAGCCCCGTCGCGCGTTTCCCCTTTTTCGGCTGATGCTCTCTGCTGTTATACGTCCACTTCGGGTCTAGCCCCAGGAGAAAGTCAGCGAGCGAAACGGTGGAGGACGTGGCCTCTACGCCACGAAGAACACTAACGAACTGGTCAACCCCCTCGACAGTCTTGTCCGTCTTGTGAGCCTCAAGGTATTCCGAGGCTTCCCTGCGGTTGGCCTCCGGACGTGGAACGCAACGCACCGCGTCGAGGAAGGCGGACAGCATGACCGCGCTGAGCGTCTCGAAGGAGCTCGGCGTGTCCTGCAGCGCTAGCGGGCCAACGCCGTAGCGAATGAGGGTCATCAAGATCTGCGCCTGACTAATGAGGATGATAACCTCTTCCATGGCGGACCCGTCATCATCCCTCTCCGTGATATCCGCGCGATTCATGAAGGCGGTGCCGAGATTAATGGGGCTGTAGTTGGCCATGGACGCGAAGACCTCCTCCGCGCGGATCTGGGTCCCGGGCTTCCACAACAGCAGGCGGCGCAGCCCCTCCAGCGACACGGCGGCCGCCACCGGCCCGCTTAAGCGCTTCAAACCGTTATATTTGATATACTCCTGTGCAGCCTTGTACGCGATGGTTCCGGCGTAGGTTTTCAACGCGGCTTTTATCCCCAAGTCGAGGCTCGCATCCACTTCATCCGCCGCGAAAGCACCAAAGCGTCTGTTGAGCGCCATGCCCGAGAGGAACGTCGTGTCTATGAGAGCATCAATGACATCATCTGGTACTTTCCTCGCTTCCAACAGCTTCTTGAAGACGAGTGTGGACGGCGGCATCATGATGGCACCGTAGTCGCTCGGCTGGCTGCCGCAGGTGATGAGGAAAGACTCGCTGCCGGTGGCGCAGCAGATCAGCTGCGCATTGGAAGCAAAATTCGTCAGAAAGTTAAGCAGTGTCTCTTGATAGCGCCCACTTAACAGCAGCGAGCGTAAGAGCACGGGTTGAAACGAAAGTTCATCCACCACGATAAAAACGCTGTGGTACATTTGGTCCTTTGGCAGCTCGAAAGAATGCTGCCAGCCGATGGCATCGCGCACGAGCATTTCAAGGCACACGGCAGCTTTTTCTGTTCTCGTCTTGCGCATCTCCTCTTCATTTGAGCTCTTCGACGACTTGGCGATTTGTAGATCGTTGTCAGCGGCCGCAACGGCGTCAAGGTGCGTCTGCAACCATTCATACGAGCCCGCACACGCATAAATCACGAGCACCTTCCCCTTGACACTCTCCATATCCACGCCCTGCCCTTTGAGGAGGTACTGCGGCGCCAGCACTGAGAAAATGGTCTTTCCGCTCCCACTCTCGCCCCCGATGACGTAGGGAAACGCCAAACGTCTTCCACGGCTCTCCAGCATGGCATCGGTCGTTAGCGTCTTGGTGACAGCTGACATTTTCTTCAAAGCAGCTGTTTGCGACACACGCTGGACTTCAGTGCCAACTTCCGTCTCGTTAACGAGGTCTATCGTTATCTTGAAGCTAGCGGAGCGGTCACTGGCGCAAACAATGGGAAAAGGGTACTGTGTGGCGATACTGGAAAGCGGCGGTTGCGACAGACGCCTCTCGAGGTGCCCCGCCAGCGTGCCGGGGAACAGCGACTTCAGGAGAAAGTCCACGAGGAGGTTCTCGACTTGGGCACGCTCAGTGTCAGTGGGCCGGAAGCCGAACCGGAGCATAGCGAACATTCCCACCGCCTTGGCGACGTCGACGCTGTTGCCTGACCGTGACTCAGAGAGAGCCTGCACCCAATCAGCCAATGTTTTCGGCGTTGCCGTCAGCAGTTGCAGGAGCTCCTCGCTGAGGTCTTCTTTTTTTAGCTGCCGGACTATTCCCTTGAGGGCGTCCCGCCCCGCGTCGTCTGGCTCCCGCCACGTCAGCTTGCTGCCGTCGAGGTAGTCCCGCAGCGCGTCGCCTACACTCTCGTAGCGCGCTCGCTGGCCGCCGCCCCAGTAGCCGTCGCCCTCGCGGAGTCGCTTGTACACGTTCCTGGGTGCGTCGCACGCCCACTTCAGAGCCGCCGCGAAATTCATTCTCGCGGGTGGTGCCGACGAAGGACGATAACACGCAAGAAATAGAAGAAGAGAGAAAGGGAACGCCGATGAGCAGTCGACCGATCCACCTGCCGCTAACGTGAGCACCTGAGCGAAAGTCGAAGTGTGTGATCGTAGCACAAAAAGAAAAAGATCAGAAGATATAAAGATATAAAAATATAAAAATAGAGAGCTATGTAAAGAGAAAGAGGGACTAGAATACAGTACGTGATTCTTGGCGGTGAGAAAGGAGTGGAAGAAGCAGACAAAATCGAGTGAGGCGGCATCGCAGCAGCAGTGCAACGTGAGCATATATATCACACACACACACACACACATACACACACGGAGCGCATTCGCTATGACAAGCCCAGAGGGGTAAGCAGTAGTAAAGAGGAGGAGGAGTGGGGTACGGACGCACCGGGTACAGGAAGGTGAGCAGGCAAGGCAAAATCCTTTTTTTTTCTTTCGTTTTGGAGCCCTCCGGGCACTGCGGCCGCAGGCATCGAAACCGCGGGCTAAGCGCACGCACACAGACACGCACGAGGCGAGCGGGAAGAAAAACAGGTCAAGCCGTGGGCATGAAGCGGTGGCACTGTAGACGCGCAGCGCGCGAGGAGCCCCGGGGAAGGGGGAGGCACGCGGAAAGTAAAGCGCAAGAAGAGAAAAAGAAAAAGCAGAAGAGGCTGCCGGGGACCCCTCGGGTGCGCGAGCACCGCGGCCTCGGCCCCTCACGACGGGGGCGGCAGCAGCGCGTCCAGCTCGTGCGGCTCCACCGGCGCCATCCACGACTCGCGGCGCAGGAAGCACCAGGCGAAGCCGTAGCGCTTCATCTGCTCGCGCGCCACGAGCTCGGCGTTGCGCACGCCCGCGTCGCTGCGGCGCAGGAAGGCAGGGAGCGACACGAGGAAGGCGTAGTTGAGCGTCAGCAGCGAAACGTCGCGCAGCACCTCCGCCCCCGCGCGGCCCCCGCCGTCCTCCAGCGCCGCCGGCACCCGCAGCCCCACGCATGGTGCAGCGCCGCCGACGGCAGCACCGGCGTCGCCCGTACCCGCAGCACGCGCGGCACGCCGCCGAGCTGGAAGCGCACCGCGGCGCTAGTTGTCTGCCCGCACGTGAGGCCGCCGCAGCACTCGAACATGTCCGCGACCGGCGTGCACCCGGCGCCGGCGCCGCCGCCTCCCGCGTGGGGGCCTTGTAGAGACAAATGCGTATATGAGTGGGTGCCCCGGAGCGCGACCGAGGTATTTGCCTGATGGAATGTTTTCTTTTTCTTGTTGTTAGTGCTAGTGCAGCTTGCGTGTGTGCGTCTTCGGTGCAACAAGTGCTCAACATGTCGTCCCACAACATGATGCCCGCACCTTCGTGACTGGCTGATACTGAGCCACGCGGCGCACCCATGTACCGGTGCGTTGTTGTTGTTTTTCGAGCCAACTCTAGCCTGCGCGAGCGCCGCACGACGGGCATCTCGCTGCGGCCGGCAGCGCGAGTCTACTGCCGTCTCACTCCTCCACCCCCTGCGCACAGTAGCGTGCAGGTCGCAACGTCCGCGGCGCGCCAAACGCACAGGCTGAAAGAGGGGAGGGGAAGGGGGCGTGCGCCACCCCGCCGGACGCCCGCGCCCCGCACGGCTGCGTCCCCCGACGCCGCATCCGGTGCGACGGGGTACACGCCTGCGCGCGCGTGCCGGCTTTTGAAACAGTGCGCATCGGAAGTGGCTCTAGCGGATGCTGTGCTGGCACTCTTCGGCACTCGTGCGCTGGGCCAAGCAGTAAAAAAAAAAAAAGAAAAAGATAGGCGGCTACTGCTTCATGTGTTCTTCGGGGGAGAGAAAGAGAGAGAGGAAGAGAGCAAAAGAGAGAGAAGAAGAGAAGAAGAGAAGCGTGTGAGTGGGGTGGGCAGGCGGAAGCGTGCGGTGAAGGGGAAATACCATCATGTGTGTGTGTGGGGGGGGGGGGGGAAGATCACCGCAGACGGTAGCACTCCGCGACATCGTTTGGATACGAAGGGAAAAAAAAAATGGTGTCACCGTTGGGCATGTAGACTCGTGAAATCACAGAAAACAAGAGAGGTGCACAACCGAGCGGTTGTGGCATGCGGCCGAGTCCGTCGGCGGCCACACCCGCCGGCGCTGTGCGGTGGGTCGGCGGCGGAGGGCGGCGGAGGGCGGCGCTTGCCCCCGCAGGGACGGAGCTGGTGAGTTCTCCGTCGCGAGGTGCTGTTAATACTTCTCTTTTCCGATTATGCGGCATGGCACTGGTGCCCACAAGGTGTATGGATGTGGCAAATGAACAAGTGAATCTCCAGACGACAATAAAAAACACATGGGACAAAAACAGAGCAGAAAGGGAAGCAATAGGGGGGAGGGGGGGGAAGAAAGGTCTGAAAATCTGAAAGGTAATGGAAGAATGGAATAATGGAGGAAGAAGGAAAAGAAGTCGCCCAAACGAAGGAGGGGAAAGTACCTGGTTTTCCTCTTTTATAAAGAATGATGAGAGAAAAAAGAGAAGCGCATGCAAAAAGAAAAAAGTGAAAAGAGTGAAAAGAGTGAAAAAAGTGAAAAGAGTGAAGCAATAATAAAGTAATAAAAAGGTCTGAAAGGGTGGAAGCACATGATCAAATACAGTAGTATAAATTGTGGCAAATGATAAGAACAGTAATAGAAAATAAACGCGTTTAATGACTGCTTCAAAATTAAAAGAAAGATGAGCAGGAAAGAAATGAAGAATGGAGATACAGCACTGAATGCTGGTGGGGAGCATAATCCGTCGCGGACTCGTCTCATTTGCGTGAATGGGAAGGAGAAGGCAAGGCAAGGCGGGAGGAGCAGGGGGGGGGGACACCAACAGGAGTATGGAAGCGCATAGCGAAACAGCGGGCAGCCGTTTATAGCGGAGTGGGGGATGATAGAGCAGACAGAGGTGCGGAAGTGGCCTGGAAGGGGAGAAGAAATAAAACGAATCTAATCGCCCTCCAGGTACTAGGCCGCTCACTTGCGGCGACTCGACTTGGCCCTCTTCTTGGGTGATGCCTCAGCACTCCTCATTGGTACAGACTTCTTTTGTTGGGTTGTATTGCGGTTTGCCGCTTTCGTGCGGGGGGCGGCGGCGGCGATGCCACTAGTATCGGGGGAGGTGATGCCACTAGTATCGGTGGAGGTGATGCCATTAGTATCGGGGGAGGTGTTGCCACTAGTATCGGGTGATGCAGAGGAGCTCGACGGGGGAGTGGGGACCTTTGGGCGTTTGAATGATTTCTTTATGCCGGACAGGACGTGCACAAACGGCACGGGGCCGCGCCAGCCGTGGCCAGCAGCTATTACTTCTCGGCCTTTAGCAGAGAGCTCTACGACACTTGTGCGTTCAGAAAGATAAAAAAGAGGCACAGCTATCCTGCAACCAAACGTTTTCATTAAAGATTGAGTGAACGCAGCACACTCTTCCCAATCCTCCGATGTTGTTTTGGCCGGAAAAGAATCACCCGTGCCGTCCGCGCACATGAAGCCCATCCTGGCCAGCTCCTCCCGGACTTCGTCCGTCTCGCCAAAGCCCACCGTCGGGCAGTCTTTGCACCGCCCCAGGAACAGCACGTCGCCGCAGACGGCGATAAAGTCCGCGTAGCACGCCTGGTCGGCGTTGAGCATGACAACTGCGATTCCTATGTCCACCTTTATTCGCATTTCGGCAAAGAATGAATCGATGTTCTGCGTGTGCTCCTCTGTGCCGGGCTGTAGCTTGTGTGGCAAGTCCCCGGGAAGCTCGACAGAGGAGTGCGTTAACATCACCTCCTCAGGGTCCACTGCGTCAGTACTTGACAGCTGTGTCTTACTGAGACCGCGCGGTCCACTTGTCGTCAAGCGCTCGCAGGAAGGCAGCGAGGGAAACAGCAGGGGAAGGACTTCCTCTGTGGCCGCGCAGGGCAACGGGCGAACTTCAGGACCTCGTCATCGTCATTCGCGCCTACGTTTTTCCACAAGAAGTCCCTGGGAGCGACCTCTTCACTCCATGGATCCAGTACTCGCACGGCCTGCAGGAAGGCGGAGAACACCCACGCGCTCTGCCTCTCGAACGCCTGCCCGGAACGCCGCAACGCCGCTGCCGGAAGACCATAACGCACGGCGGTCATCACAAGCTGCGCTCTGGTCACCGAAAGCGTGACCTCCTGCTCAGCGGGGCCCGCTTCCGAATCAGCATTGGGCACGTCCGTGATATCGACGGAAAACGTTCCGAGCCTCAGGGGGTTGCAGACGCCCATGGGCCGGAAGAGGCCATCGACGTCGGGATTGGTCTTCGGGTCCCACATGATGGCGCGGCGCAGCCCCTCCAGCATGACGGCAGTGGCGGTACGGCTACTGTACTCACTGAGGCCGTTGTCTGCGCAGTAACGCGCTACAGCGTCGAGCGCGATATTGGTGGCCTCTTCATAAAAGTCCCTATCAGAGCAGCTGTCGAAGTCGTAGCACTTATTCGTATTCCTTGATCCAATCTTGCGAAGAATGAGCTTCGCTGCGTACGTGGCAACGCGGCGGTTCTCCGTCACCGCTTCAAAGACCCAGTTGTCCAGGAACTTCCTCGCAAATGCGCCCGTCCTGCCGTTCGACGTTAGGAGCTTCGTCAAAAACTGAGTGGACGGCCCCATGTGAATTCCTTTATACGCGCTGGGGCAGCTGCCACTTTCGTTTATAACTGAGCGACTTCCGGTAGCGCAGCAAATAAGTTGGGCGCTATCCGCGAACTCACTAGTAAACGCAAGCAGCCTTTCCTGCTCCATAGCGTCGACCAAAAGCGCTCGAAAAAGCAGTGGGTATGTAGACAGCTCGTCGACAATAATAAACGCATGACTATATTTCGCATTGAGCTTAAGGGGGCCTCGCCAGCCCACGGCGACGCGGACGAGCTCTTCGAGGTACGAGGCAGCCGACGACAAGCGCCTCTCGCGGGCACTGATAGAAGAAGTGCCAGATACTTTCGACTTTTGTATGTTGTCATCCTCCGTGGAGATACTTATGAGCAGGTGCTCATGCGTCGCCTTCGCGTTACTTGCCCGTGTGTAAATAATGAGAGGCCTTGCATTCTCTGCTTCTCCACGCCCTCGAAGGATGAATGGCGGGAGCAGCACAGAGAAGACGGTCTTCCCGCTACCACTCTCGCCCCCTATCGCCACGGGAAACAGCTCCGTCCTTGTCTGTCCTTCAGTTGCTGCAGCAAGTTTACGTGCGTCAGAAACTTCCGTGTTGGCCCGACGCCCGCTGTTTTGATTCTCAGCGACCTTTTCCTCGTTTTCAGCGTTGTTCTTGGGAGCGAATTCGTCCTCAGTAACGATGCCCTCCTCGTAAACGACGCCCAGCTCCATTATGAAATCGCTGATGTAGAACTTCCGGCAAATAATGGGAAAGGAGCACGTCTGGGCAGCCTTAATAAAACTTGGGTCCCTCAAGCGCCCTTTTAGGTGCTCCTCCAGCGTGTTGTGCACTAGTGATAGTTTCAAAAAATCGGCAATCAGTTCCTCCGCCGTAAACAGGGGCATGTCATTGGACGGGAAGCTCTCCAGGCTGAAGCGGCTGCGGGCGAACACGCTCACCGCCTTGGCGACGTTGACTTTGCCCTCGCGCCGGGCCGCACGAAGGGCTCTTTTCCAATCACCACGAGTTTGTGCGGTGTCCACCATGTCCTCCACCTCCTCCGCTGAGAGCTGCTCGTTGATGTTGCCGGCCAGCTTCTTGATTCTCTTCTTCTCCTTATCGCTCAACCCCCGCGCTGTGACCTTTTCCACGTTGAAAAAGTCCTTCAATTGCTGACGAAGCGCCTGGTAGTGCGCCTCCTCCCCGTTGCCCTGCCCGCCGGCTGCGGCGGCCGCTGGGGCGTTGCGGGGGATGCCGCCCGCAGTGGGGGGAGGCGGCGCGGCGACAGTGGGAACCGCACCGCGAGACCTCTTGCGGCTGACCTGGACAGCCGCGGCGGCGGGGGTGCCGCTCTGACTGCCACCCTCGCGTTTCACACGCTTCAACCGGGTTAGGGCTTCCCCACCGCCCGCGCCACGAGCTGTTTTGCGCGA